>CAWUFW010020822.1:0-139665 GCA_963921515.1 Calotriton arnoldi
ATGCTATTGCCTCCACCCCCTTCCCAGCATGCCCATGCTTCCTTCCTTTTTGACTCTGCTTCCCTGTGGGGTGGGCTGGCTGTGCTGACAGGATGGCTGGGAGTGTTGTCCTGGCAGTTGTTTGGCTAGAAGTCCCAAGAGTGTCCCTGTGCTTCACACAACATAACCCAGGGTGGTGGTTCTTTGTGGGATCTTGTGTTAGGATGGGGGGCATTGCATTCTACCAGGTGGGTTCTGTGGAGTTTGTGTTGGGGTGTGTGTGAGGGGAGGTGCTTGTGACTATGGTTAGTGCTGCAAGTCCTCCTTCCCACCCAGCTAGCCAGATATCCCACCATGGAACGTGCTTGCATTGCAGGGAGTGGAAGTTGTCTCTCAGGATGTCAGTCAGTGGTGTCCTGCTGTTTGTTGGTGCACAGTTGGCAGCAGTGCCTTGTGCTCCCCACAGCAGTAGCCAGTGTCAGCCATCTTGTGAGTCCTTCTCCACTCCCTGTGATGTGAGCATGGTTCAGGGTGGTGTGGATGGGACAGTTGTGGGGGTGAGCTATGTCTGTGACTACGACTCCCATCATGCTATTGCCTCCACCCCACTTCCCAGCATTCCCATACTTACTTGCTTTTGTGGGGAGTTCAGTGTGTGTGGGTGTGAGAGCAATGGCAAGATGGCTGACAGTGGTGTCCTGCTGTTGGTTGGTGTGCAGTACCCAGCATGCCCTTGTGCTCCCCACGACACAGCAACAGTGTCAGACATCTTTGATGGGCCTTTCCACTCTCTGTGGGATGTGCATGCGTGAGTGTGAGCTTGCTGGGCTATGTGGTGGGGGATGTAGAGCTGTGACTACGACTCCCATCATGCTATTGCCTCCTCCCCTTCCCAGCATGCCCATGCTTCCTTCCTTTTGACTCTGCTTCCCTGTGGGGTGGGCTGGCTGTGCTGACAGGATGGCTGGGAGTGTTGTCCTGGCAGTTGTTTGGCTAGAAGTCCCAAGAGTGGCCCTGTGCTTCACACAACATAACCCAGGGTGGTGGTTCTTTGTGGGATCTTGTGTTAGGATGGGGGCATTGCATTCTACCAGGTGGGTTCTGTGGAGTTTGTGTTGGGGTGTGTGTGAGGGGAGGTGCTTGTGACTATGGTCAGTGCTGCAAGTCCTCCTTCCCACCCAGCTAGCCAGATATCCCACCATGGAACGTGCTTGCATTGCAGGGAGTGGAAGTTGTCTTTCAGGATGTCAGTCAGTGGTGTCCTGCTGTTTGTTGGTGCACAGTTGCCAGCAGGGCCTTGTGCTCCCCACAGCAGTAGCCAGTGTCAGCCATCTTGTCAGTTGTTTTCCACTCCCTGTGATGTGAGCATGGTTCAGGGTGGTGTTGATGGGACAGTTGTGGGGGTGAGCTATGTCTGTGACTATGACTCCCATCATGCTATTGCCTCCACCCCACTTCCCAGCATTCCCATACTTACTTGCTTTTGTGGGGAGTTCAGTGTGTGTGGGTGTGAGAGCAATGGCAAGATGGCTGACAGTGGTGTCCTGCTGTTGGTTGGTGTGCAGTACCCAGCATGCCCTTGTGCTCCCCACGACACAGCAACAGTGTCAGACATCTTTGATGGGCCTTTCCACTCTCTGTGGGATGTGCATGTGTGAGTGTGAGCTTGCTGGGCTATGTGGTGGGGGATGTAGAGCTGTGACTACGACTCCCATCATGCTATTGCCTCCTCCCCCTTCCCAGCATGCCCATGCTTCCTTCCTTTTGACTCTGCTTCCCTGTGGGGTGGGCTGGCTGTGCTGACAGGATGGCTGGGAGTGTTGTCCTGGCAGTTGTTTGGCTAGAAGTCCCAAGAGTGGCCCTGTGCTTCACACAACATAACCCAGGGTGGTGGTTCTTTGTGGGATCTTGTGTTAGGATGGGGGGCATTGCATTCTACCAGGTGGGTTCTGTGGAGTTTGTGTTGGGGTGTGTGTGAGGGGAGGTGCTTGTGACTATGGTCAGTGCTGCAAGTCCTCCTTCCCACCCAGCTAGCCAGATATCCCACCATGGAACGTGCTTGCATTGCAGGGAGTGGAAGTTGTCTCTCAGGATGTCAGTCAGTGGTGTCCTGCTGTTTGTTGGTGCACAGTTGGCAGCAGGGCCTTGTGCTCCCCACAGCAGTAGCCAGTGTCAGCCATCTTGTGAGTCCTTCTCCACTCCCTGTGATGTGAGCATGGTTCAGGGTGGTGTTGATGGGACAGTTGTGGGGGTGAGCTATGTCTGTGACTATGACTCCCATCATGCTATTGCCTCCACCCCACTTCCCAGCATTCCCATACTTACTTGCTTTTGTGGGGAGTTCAGTGTGTGTGGGTGTGAGAGCAATGGCAAGATGGCTGACAGTGGTGTCCTGCTGTTGGTTGGTGTGCAGTACCCAGCATGCCCTTGTGCTCCCCACGACACAGCAACAGTGTCAGACATCTTTGATGGGCCTTTCCACTCTCTGTGGGATGTGCATGCGTGAGTGTGAGCTTGCTGGGCTATGTGGTGGGGGATGTAGAGCTGTGACTACGACTCCCATCATGCTATTGCCTCCTCCCCCTTCCCAGCATGCCCATGCTTCCTTCCTTTTGACTCTGCTTCCCTGTGGGGTGGGCTGGCTGTGCTGACAGGATGGCTGGGAGTGTTGTCCTGGCAGTTGTTTGGCTAGAAGTCCCAAGAGTGGCCCTGTGCTTCACACAACATAACCCAGGGTGGTGGTTCTTTGTGGGATCTTGTGTTAGGATGGGGGGCATTGCATTCTACCAGGTGGGTTCTGTGGAGTTTGTGTTGGGGTGTGTGTGAGGGGAGGAGCTTGTGACTATGGTCAGTGCTGCAAGTCCTCCTTCCCACCCAGCTAGCCAGATATCCCACCATGGAACGTGCCTGCATTGCAGGGAGTGGAAGTTGTCTTTCAGGATGTCAGTCAGTGGTGTCCTGCTGTTCGTTGGTGCACAGTTGGCAGCAGGGCCTTGTGCTCCCCACAGCAGTAGCCAGTGTCAGCCATCTTGTCAGTTGTTTTCCACTCCCTGTGATGTGAGCATGGTTCAGGGTGGTGTTGATGGGACAGTTGTGGGGGTGAGCTATGTCTGTGACTATGACTCCCATCATGCTATTGCCTCCACCCCACTTCCCAGCATTCCCATACTTACTTGCTTTTGTGGGGAGTTCAGTGTGTGTGGGTGTGAGAGCAATGGCAAGATGGCTGACAGTGGTGTCCTGCTGTTGGTTGGTGTGCAGTACCCAGCATGCCCTTGTGCTCCCCACGACACAGCAACAGTGTCAGACATCTTTGATGGGCCTTTCCACTCTCTGTGGGATGTGCATGCGTGAGTGTGAGCTTGCTGGGCCATGTGGTGGGGGATGTAGAGCTGTGACTACGACTCCGATCATGCTATTGCCTCCTCCCCCTTCCCAGCATGCCCATGCTTCCTTCCTTTTGACTCTGCTTCCCTGTGGGGTGGGCTGGCTGTGCTGACAGGATGGCTGGGAGTGTTGTCCTGGCAGTTGTTTGGCTGGAAGTCCCAAGAGTGGCCCTGTGCTTCACACAACATAACCCAGGGTGGTGGTTCTTTGTGGGATCTTGTGTTAGGATGGGGGGCATTGCATTCTACCAGGTGGGTTCTGTGGAGTTTGTGTTGGGGTGTGTGTGAGGGGAGGTGCTTGTGACTATGGTCAGTGCTGCAAGTCCTCCTTCCCACCCAGCTAACCAGATATCCCACCATGGAACGTGCTTGCATTGCAGGGAGTGGAAGTTGTCTCTCAGGATGTCAGTCAGTGGTGTCCTGCTGTTTGTTGGTGCACAGTTGCCAGCAGGGCCTTGTGCTCCCCTCAGCAGTAGCCAGTGTCAGCCATCTTGTGAGTCCTTCTCCACTCCCTGTGATGTGAGCATGGTTCAGGGTGGTGTTGATGGGACAGTTGTGGGGGGCAATATGTGTGACTGCGACTCCCATGATGCTATTGGCTACACTGACTTGGCCAGCATACACAGAATTCCTTCCTTTGAGTGGTCTTCACTGTGTGTTGGTGTTGTTGTGGTGGCTACATGTCTGGATGTGTTTGTTAGTTCTATTTGTGCCACTGCCTAGCTGTAGTTGTAGTTGTGTTTGTACATGTGTTGGCACAGTTGGATGTGACTTTTTGATGGCATGTGTTGTGTTTATCTGACTGACATACACATTTTGGGATTATTCTGTTCTGGTTGCTGTGTAATTGCTATGAGTGCATGGTTTGACTCTCCCTTGACAGTGATGTGTGTGTTTTGTGGCAGTATATTGTGTACATTTGTTGTGTACTCACCAGGCTCTGGGATGTCCTCTAGTCCATATACGCTCACTGGCGGAAGGATGGCCCGCACCTTCTCCTCCCAGGGCCTGAGGTATATTGGCTTGGCGGGAGGGCCACTGCCGGTGTGTTGGCTGTTGATGTAGTCTTTCTTCAGCAGGTCCCGTACCCTCCTGCGCACGTCATACCACCTGTTCTGGATGTCGCTCTTTGTGCGCCGACATGGTGATTGTGGGTTCACCCTGTTGATGATCCTCTCCCACATCTTGGTTTTCTGGGAGATGGGGGTCTGTTGGACCAGTGTGCCAAACAGCTGTGGCTCTACCCTGAGGATCTCGTCTACCATGACTTCCAATTCACAATCTAGGAACTTGGGATTCTTCTTGGGGGGCATGGTGATGGGTGGTGATGGTGAGTGATGTGTGTGTTGGTGTGCAGGTGAGGGTGTGTTAGTGTGTGTTTTGCTGGGTGTATGTGAGGTAGGTATTTGTTGGTGTGCTGCTGGTGAGTGGCTTGTGTGAGGGATGAGCTGTGGGTGTGTGGTTGCTTTCTCTTGGGTGCTGGCAGTGGAATGGCATTTGCAAAGGCTCATGGTTGTGATTTGTGTCCTTTATATAGGTGGAGTTGTGGGTGTGTCTTTGTTCTCTGTCCCCACCCCCCCCCAGTATTTATTGGCTTGGTAATTGCTTGTTTGGCCTTTTTTTGGGTGATTTTTCCTTTGTACTGTCTGTGTATGTTGGAAACGTTCTTGTGACCGAGTCGGACCCTGCATTTGTCTCGTACGGTCTTCTCCGTTTCGTTCACGCTGTGTTTGTGCAGTTTACTATGCTGCGTACGCGTCGGTCGCGGTGTTTTGTGTTGCTTCGGCTCGGTTTTGTATGCGTGTCGGTCGTGCGGCTTGGCCTCCGTCCGACTCGCTCGTGGTTTTCGCGCCTTGCATCGTACTTTGCGGTTTGGAGTTCGTGTGTACGTTTCGGTCGGATTTGTTCCGGGTGCGTGTCGGTCGGTTGGATTCGCGTGTTTTTCCGGCCGGATTGCTGTTTTCCGTGCGGCTCGGTCGGTCGACTTGGTTTCGGTACGTGTCGGTCGGATTTTGCACGCCTTGCATCGTACTTGGCGAGTCGGGCGCCACAGGTACGTGTCGGTCGGTATTATTTCCGGATCCGAGTCGGTCGGTGCTTTTTCCGGCCCGAATCGGAATCGACCCCTTTATTGATATTTTAATGCAACGATATTATGACATTCGATATATTATACTTCGATATTTTACTACACATTCCAATATCGACATTTTTGATGTCGATATACTAAACATCGATATTTTATACCATAGATATTTCACTATCGATATTTTGGTATGTCAACATTAAAATTTCGATATTTTGACTGCTCACCGTAACTATTTTGTATGTCGTTTTATTACGATTTAATTTACTGGCACATTTTGGTCTTCAAACTATATTGTTGTATTTTTCTGAATTTATTTCTACTTTACATATATACTGGCTGGGTAACTGTTTTGAAATAAATCCATCCATAATTGGAGTAATTGATTCTTGGTCTTCATTGCGGAGTCACACTGGCCTCACAAATTGAAATGTATTTCTAATGTTAACTCCCATGTAGGATATGAAACTATACTTTTCCCTTTCGGTACCTTGCATTATTTCTAGGCCTGGGTGTAAAATTCCGCTCTACTTGCGGAGTTTGCGGAATTTGGGAACTCCACATTCGCAGAGAATGCGGAGTTCCCGATAAATTACGCACTTCGCCTTGTAGTGGATTTTTTTTCTGTTGGTGCGCACGAGTCGTATTTTGGCACACATGGCAATCTCGAAGAGTCTTGCCGAGCACTCACGAGCGGCCGTGAAATTTTTTGGCTACCTGCGAGCGCCAGTGAGACTTGCTGGCCACCCGCAAGCACTCGCGAGACTTGCCAGCCACTACTGAGGCTTTAGGCAGTGCCGGCGACATCCGGCACCTTTTTTCTGATGAAAACGAATGCGAGAAATTGCCAGTGACAGCGGTTGCACCCTCAAGCAGATTTTCTACTCGAGAAGCTGCTAAGTCTACTAAAAAAGATGTTTTCGAGTTAATATTCTCCTCCAAAGGACCCTTCAAGTTGTTTTTTTAGTGGTAGGAGCCTTTTTTGTATTTTACTTTTTTTTTCAACAAGGAAGAAGTGCCCCAAAGACTCAAACGTCCTGTTCGTGTCCAGAAGGCTCCTCCCAGGGCTTTGCCCATTTCCTGGTCAATTTTCTTTTGGATTTGGAGCTGGAAGGATCACTTTCTTTGTCTGCTGCATGTATACACAAGTAAGTTCGAAAACTGTAGTGCACCAGTATTTATTTGTACTTTTGTTCGATTTTAAAAATGTATTGTGGTGGATGGCCTGCAGTTTCAGTAGGGGCCTAGTTGTTTTCTGCATTTAATTTTTCGTCTTTTGTAAAGGAATAATGTTGCACAGTTCAATACATTTTCTCCATGCTTTTTAATAAATTTGCTATATTTATTTAATTCACTATGTGGCCTAGTCTGCCAATGGGCCTTCCAGCCAGTAGGGATACATTACTAGTCCTGTGTGCATGAAACAACTTTTCTGTGGTGTCTGTTGAATTAAAACATCATTTAGGCCATGGATAGCATTGGATTAAGCTATAAAATGTGTTTTTTTGAGGGTATTTCAATTTTTTTCTGCAACAAATATATAGGTGGGGTAATATATATTATATGCCTTTGGAGGATGTGTGTTGCTGTAAAAATTTACAGCCCAGTTAATTTTCATTTTGGGCATTGCTGAATTAATGCTGTTTTCTCCTGTGTTACCATGCCTCCTTTTTCTGGTCAGTGTGTGAGTGTATTTGCCATAGGTCACCATTTTTGTCCTTGTTCCAATCGGCATGCGGCCAAGGTCCATTTTATATAGTCAGTGTCCATAGGCCTGCATGTGTTCTTTGTTTTTCATGCCTCCTTGCTTAATGCTTGACCATGTGGCCGGCAGCCAATGTGTGTAGCCAGCCAGTGTGTTTTTGCTATAGTCCTGCATGTGTTCTTTGTTGTGGCCATGTTTCCTTGCTGGTTGTTTTTGTTTGACCATGTGGCATTGCAGCCATTTTGTATAGCCACTGCCAGACAGTGTGGTTTTGCATAGGCTTGCATGTGTTCTTTGTTGTGGCCATGCCTCCTTCCTAGCTGTTGTTGTTTGACCATGTAGCTGGCGGACATTTGGTGTAGCCAGCCAGTGTGCCTTTTCCATAGGCCTGCATGTGTTCTTTGTTGTGGCCATGCTTCCTTGCTGGTTGTTGTTGTTTGACCATGTGGCTGGTGGCCATTCTTTGTATCCAGCCAGTGTGCCTTTGCCGTAGGCCTGCATGTGTTCTTTGTTGTGGCCATGCTTCCTTGCTGGTTGTTGTTGTTTGACCATGTGGCTGGCGGCCATTTTATGTGGTCAGCCAGTGTGTTTTTGCCATTGGCCTGCATGTGCTCTTTGTAGTGGGCATGCCTCCTTGCTGGTTGTTGTTGTTTGACCATGTGGTCGGCGGCTATTTTGTGCGGCCATCCTATTTTCCAGGTTTCAAAGAGAGATTGATAGGAGAGGGCTATGCCTTTTTGTATTTGTTTTTTTTTTTACTTTTCCCTGATCATTTAATATTTTGCTTGAGGATCATTGTGTAATATTTGTATATTTATTACAGTTTTATATTACATGCTTTTTGTACTTTTCACCTGAATCCCCTTGCCTCCCAGTGGGTTTCTCATAGTCCCCTAATACACCAGCAATTAATTATTATTTTTTTTAATTTTAATTTTACATTTTGTATTTTAATTTTCTTATTTTCTTTATTTTTTATCTACATTTACATTTTGAAAAAAAAGTTTTCAACCATCCATCCCCCACCTACCTGGCATAGAAGCACAGCCGCACAACAGCATTAATTTTTTAATCATTATTTCTTCTTTACCTGGACCTTCTGCCTGCCTTAGGTGCACATCACACACCAGCATTGATTTTTTAAGCATTATTCCATTTTCCTCTGGACACCCTGCCTGCCAAACGTGCACAACATAAACCGGCATTAATTTCTTAAGGACTATTAATTTTTCCCCTCCACCTCCCTGACTGCCACAGGTTTCTCCCTTAGATGCATGAATTGTACATAAAGCATACAGTTACATTGTTATCCTGATTGGAAATTAAATATTATGTTCTGGTGGTGTGGTTTGACTTTGAAATGCACTGTTGTTGTTAATTATTTAGGTATAATAATGATAACTTAAGTAACCACACTAAATTATATTGTCTGTACTAATTCAAAGCGCAACAATGCCACATTTCGCTAAATGTTTGTCTTGCTTGTTTGCTTTTAAGTGCACAAGAGACATCACTCATAGTACTACCAGATAGTCATGTGAGTCTTTCAGTCTCTTACACTTGTACCAGCCATGCGCCACTGCCAACTGACGATTTCAAGATGGCCCCAAAGAAAGGTGCTGCCAAGAAAGTGGCCAGTGTGGAGGAGAAGAAGCAGATTTCTGCCACTGGTGTGTCGGCTAGAACCTTTTTTTGCAAACTTGTACCTGCTGCACCGGCCTCCGAGGAGCAAGCTGGGAGTGGCACTCCTGCATCAACGGCACCAGCCCAACCTAAGCCCAAGTCCATGTCTCTCAACGAGGCAGCCACTGCAATCATGTCAACGCTGACGAGCAGTGACAGTGAATTGGATTTGTTTCTTTACCAGAGTAGTACCCAATCGTTTCTGGAAAGTGGACAACAGCCGCTGCCAGCAGTGGATCTTACTGAAGTAGGAGCCAAACTTGAGGTTGAGCTTCCTGCTGGGCAAGACCTCCTCTTTTACAACCATTGGTTTCCAGATTTCCAACAAGAAAAAGGAAGGGCACTCCACCATCTTCTCCAAGCCCCTTTTCTGATGATCTGGACACTAACTGGACCCCAGTGAGTCCGAGGAGAGACTCAGGAAAAGGGAAGTTCCTGAACGCCTTCCAATTATGGAAAGGGGGGAGGATGACGATGGGCCACTCATTGTGGAAGGTGTCACAGAGGAGACTGACATTACGCCTCCTTTTTGACCTGCTCCAAGCAATGTGGCACCGCCCCTCGCGCCAGCTCTGATATTTGCAAGGCATACGCCGAGACCTGCATCCACCACTAGCTCTGTAGAAGTGCGCACTGAAGAGAGCCAATCGTTGTCACACCCGCCTACCTCCACTTCTACTGCCATTGGGAGTGCACCAGAGGCCCAAAGAGAAAGTTGACCTCCTCAGTTTGGGACTTCTTTACGGTTAGCAAGAAGGAGTACAACATGGCAATATGCTCCATTTGCAATGCTAGTGTGCGTGCGACAATGTAAACTTGATACACACTATGGTACTGGAGGCCAAGCAACCCATTTGAAAAAACATCACACACTACTCTGGGAGGCGTAACTTGATAAACTTTCTGCACGTGGTTGTGGTCAAGGTGATGTGGGTGGGGTATCGGCTCTGGAGCCTCCTATCACAGTGGGAGTTGTAGGTGGTGATGAGGAAGAACAGGGTGACATTTTTATGCAAAGCAGCCCTGTAGCTAGCAGTGCACCAGTATCACCTGCCTCATCATCAGCAACCTCGCAATGGCACAAGAGTCAGAAGGAGACAAAACAGCATACAGTAGTGACTGCCCCAAGATGCGTATTGAGTCTGCCACCTCCTGGTCCTTTCCAGAAGTCTCCTGCATCAGTGGCACTACCAACAAAAACAATTCCAGGCTACGATTAAGAGCATTTTTAGGAAGGAGGAGACCTACGACCAAAACCTCCTTACAGCACGTTTGTACAACAGCAAGCTGGCTAAAATATTTTAGCCGGTTCACTCACAGAATATCGATTTAAAAAATATAGACTGCAAAAATATCGATGAAAAATATAGAATGCAAAAATATCAACTCCCTATACTTAAACAGGTAAGTACAAAAATATCGAAAATAAAATATCAATGTAAAAAATATAGTTGTACAAAATATTGATTTATAGATATATATATATAATATAAAAATAATAAATATTAAATATTTTAAATAATAAAATTAATATAAAAAATGAAGTAGATTTAATATAATTTTAAACAAATATAACAAATAAACTTAATTTAAAAAGTTAAACACACATACATAATAATTAATATATATATTTATTTTAAAGCAATTAATAAACTATTAATGTTAATTTATTTTATAACGTTATAAAACTATACAAATATATGTATATATATATGTATATTAAACCAGTCCTGATATCGGCATACAAAACAGGCGCTGACTCCGTGGGAAATATATCAAAGAAAATCCATTTATTCGAGAAAGATGACCTAGACGCGTTTCGGCGGCAGACCGCCTTGTTCACTACATCAGGTATCTCAAAATAATGCTCTTATATACATATATGTACCAATAGCATAAATTCTAATAAAAAAAATATTCTATTATAAATTAAAACATTAAACTTTTTAAAAATCTTCAAACTTACATTTCCCACTCCAGTCAGTGCAACAGTAGGGAAAGTGCTGGATAGTGGCGGAGTAAAAATCACTATTCCCACTCCAGTGAGTGCAATAGTAGGGAAAGTGTTGGATAGTGAAGGGGTAAAAACTATTCCCACACCAGTCAGTTCAACAGTAGGGAAAGTGTTGGATAGCGGAGGGGTAAAAATTACTATTCCCACTCCAGTGAGTGCAACAGTAGGGAAAGTGTTGGATAGCAGCGGGATAAAATTTACTGTTCCCACTCCAATCAGTGCAACAGTAGGGAAAGTGTTGGATAGCGGCGGGGTAAAAATGACTATTCCCACTCCATTGAGTGTAACAGAAGGGAAAATGTTGAATAGCGGAGGGGGAAAGTGTTAGATAGCAAAGGAGTAAAAATTACTATTCCCACACCAGTCAGTGCAACAGTAGGGAAAGTGTTCGATAGTGGCGGGGTAAAAACTACTATTCCCACTCCAATGAGTGTAACAGTAGTGAAAATGTTGGATAGCGGAGGGGTAAAAATTACTATTCCCACTCCAGTGAGTGCAACAGTAGGGAAAGTGTTGGATAGCGAAGCGGTAAAAATTACTATTCCCACACCAGTCAGTACAACAGTTGGGAAAGAGATGGATAGCGGAGGGGTAAAAATTACTATTCCCACTCCAGTGAGTGCAACAGTAGGGAAAGTGTTGGATAGTGGCGGGATAAAATGTACTATTCTTACTCCAATCAGTGCAACAGTAGGGAAAGTGTTGGATAGCGGAGGGGTAATAAGTACTATTCCCACTCCTATGAGTGCAACAGTAGGGAAAGTGTTGGACAGTGGCGGTATAAAATTTACTATTCCCACTCCAATCAGTGAAACAGTAAGGAAAGTGTTGGATTGCTGAGAATTAACAATTAATATTCTCACTCCAGTCAGTTCAAAATTAAACAAAATATTAACAACAACAAAAATATTTAAAAATCAAAATAAATGAAAAAATATTTAAATATGTTTAAAATTAAAATGCAAATATATTTAATGTTACAAATTAACAAAATGTTCTATAATGTTAAATACATATGACAAATACCTACAAATATTATATTAAATAAAATAAAACATAATTTTCAAACAAATAAATATTTTTAATTAGAAATTATTTAAAAACAAAAACATTAATCATTACATAAATTTACTTTTTTATTTCCTGCCCTATAACACCACACAATTCACAACCCACATCTAAATTTAAAAAAATTTACTTCCATAATTAACATAATTAATTACCAATTAAAGAAATATTATTAATTAAAAACCAAATTAAAACATATAAAAATTAATTAACTTCCCACACTTTACCCCAATAATCCCCACAACCCACAGCTAAAATTAAACAGAAAAAAATTAATTGTACAATTAAAACTTATTTTCATTTTAAAAACGAAGGGGCCTATTAGGATGGCGGGCGGAAGCACCACCGCCGTGCTGGAGGATGCAAAAAGCACCAGTTACCGTCCGCCTGCCACAGCACACACGCACGCCCAATTAGGATGCGAAAAGACAGCCAAACACCGCCCGTAAGCCAGCTACGCCCTCCGCCATCAAAGTGCGCCCGTCCACGGAGCGGCGCGGCCTAATGGAGACACAACGCCCGACGAAATCACGTACCGCCCTGCGTACAAATTACGATGCCAGAACCAAACAGTTCCCCCGGCTAAGAGACACCGCACGTGAAAGCAAGGCGGAAAACCGAACGCACAGTACGGATAGCAAAGAGGCGGACCCCCGAGCATGAATCCAGCACTGCAGGCCCTCCCCATGCTCTACCTGATGCAGCACCCAGGAGTCAACGCACCGCGGCGACGCAGGTAGGCAGACACACAACAGGGGCACGCAAACAGCGCACACAGTGCAGGGGCGGGAAAACTGTATATGGCCCCCCCCGACAACCCTGCGTGGACACGACACATCCACCACTGCACCCACACATGCGCACAACGCAGAGGCCAACGGCAGCGCAAGGCATGCGCCGCACACAAACAACACAGGGTCACAACCAAACACCACACACACCAGCACCACCCAGAACGCACATGTCACGTGACAGCCCTGCCACAGTCATGTCCCCAACCGGCAATTCACTGTTGCCAACCTGACGTCACACAAGTGACCCGAACATGTCAGTGACGTCACGCCACATTAGGACACACCCCTGTGTGCAAAACACGGCGAAGCACACAGCGGAGGCAACATCACCCAGCAGAATATGGACCCCGTCGGGAAAAAGGTACGCCAGTACCACACAGAAACACCGATGCCACCCTGCACCCAATAACAAGACATGCAATACGTAACATCAAAGATACCGGGGACAGACAACAGGTGGGACCAATTATAACACAAGGCCCAACGTATAGCGGAAACGCAGCCTGCTGCCCACACGCGGGAGAGGAGACAGCACCGAATGACCTTCCATTCCCACTGTGAAACCACATCCCGACTAAACAAGCCGGAGACAACAGTCATTGCACCAAACAAAGCCCAACACAGGCATGCAGAGGGAAGTGGCCACAGGGCAGATAGCGCATAACACCAAAGAACATTCACAACGGAAAGAAGAAATGATAACACTCCCCCATGTGGTTCACATGCAAGTTATCTGGAAGGAGTCAGACACCACTGACCTTGACCATTCAGAGAAGCATGTGGGATGAGGGCCCGTGTCCTCCGCACAAGCCAACATAACACAAGTCCTGCCTCCCTACGACCATTACAGAATTCCCAGCAACGTCGGAGGTTGCACACTGCAGACTGCACAGACAGCCGGAGCACGCCACCACAGCGCCCTGCAGCAAAATGGCACTTGCACCACACCTACCCAACTACGCCGGCCTTATCAAGCTGTACAAACATAACCTGATACAGATATTGGGATGTGACAATCTGGCCTTGCTGAACGTAAGTTACCGACTAACTTACCGCATCGCATTGTTCAGCTGCGTCATCCCCGTCTTCTACTGTCGGAGGTGTCCTTTCTACTATCCTGTAGAGTTATGTCTCTCCAACCCGGCATGTCCAAGGGCGGACCTGCTACAACTATTCAACCCCCTGGACGCCCACGACAGGGTCTGTTCAGCCTATGGGGGCATGGCGTATGTGGCGACTATCGGACCCACACTGCAATGGGACCACTGTGCCTCCACACGACGGATAATGTATTACAGTTACATCGAATGCCATCCAACATGTCCCATCATGCTCCTACAAGGGACAACTCACGACCAACACCTTGACAGCCACCATCCGCTACATTGGATGGCAACCATGTCCACCACCAATGCCATGGAAGCCCTGCTGGAAGGTATTGCATTCCTGACAACCTGTCAATTCGTCGGGCCCCGCCGCCATACCCCCAATTGAGCAATGATGTCCCACACCGTACCCATGCTTGGCTTACGCACGGACTAGGCAGTTACCAGTACAACAACTATACCATGCAACCTGCAACTGACACCACATCAACAACTACACTGCCATGACATGTGATACTTTTCGGGACATGCACCCTGTTCCTCATCACATCCAGTAACTCTGCATGAACAGGGGGAGGCAGAGGCATGGGATTTGTGTATGGCAACCACATGGACAGAACTGCACGTACAACCATGCCATGATATGGATCCTGCGCCCATGAACATATGCACCGGTCAGTGGACAGTAATCGTCCTGCTGTAGTATGTGAGAGCTGTCACCTCACCTCCCTCTGAAGGTCCGTGCCAGGAGCTTTGCATGGACACCAAGTGCATCCACCAACAACATGAGCCCAGTGACTGTGACATGGCCAGTACCCACCACATCGCAACAACAAGTGGGACGCCGTTGCATGCACGTAAGCCCATGCCCTGATGTCACCTCCACGCACGTGTGTATGAGTAACTATAGCAGCAAACCTGTAACATGGAACTGAGATGCACTGTGCCCATGATGACAAGCGGACTGGTAGGCTAAATGTATACTGTCTGTGTCAAAGTCAGCAGCACCACAGTAATTAGCAAATGTACATTAGCACACCAACGGCTAAGCAGTTGTAACTCTGAAGCCCGCATCCCACAGTCAACAACTAATCACTGTACCCCTACACCCTATGCTATGTGTAACATGCTGAGTATATCCTCCACATGCACTTCGCTGCCAGTAGTGTTCACTATACTGCATCACAGAGGACATAAGTCCCAATACATGGCTTGAAGCAAAAATGTGTCTCTGCTGATTCATTTCACAAGTACGAATGAGAGAGGATGAGAGTGTGTGAAGTACACGGCAGTCGTGAGATGACCATGTAGTCCACTGTCATTGGATGTCAACGCAAATGAGTAGCACAACTGTGGGAGACACACATGTGTCATGTGAAGCGGGAGTTACGCATGGCTCAGGTGGGTGGGTGTGACGGGTAGGTGCCCACATGCAATGTTGAAACACGCTGTGTTGGGAGGACTCAGGAACAGTACATTGGCGCACTCCTGGGAATCTGTAAAGACCACCTGTCTGGTGATGAATGTGAACTCGTGTGTGCACAACAGGCGGGCACACGATCAATGCCGCATCAAGTGTAGACGTCAGCCCACCCTCCGTGGACATGCCGGATACTGCTGCGCGTCCGCCAGGCCCTTGCCAAGGCACTCACATCCCCTGTCGACCTGGTGTATCCTCAACATTGTCCACTTGCACAGGCAATCCAGGGCACGGGATGGCAGTAGAGCATGGTGGGTGAGAGGTCATGGCGCGCTCATCCTGGTCACATCACGCAGGCAACACATCCACAATGTGTAGTATGGCACAAGTCAAATGGAAGTAGTGGGGGGACGCACACATCACAAGCAGGAGTGACGTCACGGAAGGTGGCTCGCACCATCCCACCCATTGACAATACACCCACACACGTTACATGCCATTGCAACAGAGAAGCCAGCGCGTGCACAAGCAGCTCCAAGCTCGCCCCAGAGAGGCCAAAGAGTGAATGTGTGGGGCCATGAGCTCCAGTTGGACGCGGACTTGCCCGCTAGGGCAGCTACAGCCTCTGTGTGTTGCAGGTGGTGTATCCGGACTGCGGAGCCTGTCATGCATTGTCAATGTTGCCCGGGTCTCGAGTCGGGGCACCACGCATGTGGACGGCGTCCCGCCACTTATTATACTGTGAGACAGACCACTTGTTCAACTGGACCCACACATACACTCCTTGGCCGCTCTGGGGCGAGCTTGGAGCTGCCTGTGCATGCGCTAGCTGCTCAGGTGCAAACGCATATTGGGGCGAGCGAGGGGAGGCCATGAGGACAGTGCAAAAGTTGACTGTTTGATTTTCAGCCAGTTTAAGGAATGACCCTGATGTGGTCGGAAAAAGACGTGTCTCGTGTGTATTGCAACTAGTAGATCAGCCGATGAACTACCCATGTCTTGCATGTAGCCCCGCACCCAGCCCCGCCCACTCGACACATTATAATGAGTACCAGCATACTACCCATTCGAAGCACTGACTGGGGGTGACAACCATTGGACAGTCTTGTGTAGTCCACCCACGCGTACATGTGGGCCCTCCATGATCCATGTCACCTGCGGCAAAGTGATGTCATGGGCAATGACGGAAGTGAGCAGAGCTGTCTGCCCCACGCACAGATGGTGCATCAGCTCAACAGACCCAGCACTGAGTGCAGCAGGGGTCACATGTGCAGGGGCAGTTGTGCCTGGTGTGAAGGCACATGCATATAGACAGCACATCGAGCAATGTGTAGCCTGCCCACATCTACTGTCCATTGTCAGGCTGACCTAGAAAAAGATCACAAGGCAACACATCTGTGTGGGTGTACCCACTGTGACCAACACTGCGCAACCATCAGCGTACTCGCCCTGTGCATGGCCCACCCCACAACGAAGGTCACATTCAGTGCCACTATCTCTCACACACATCCCTATCACGAGTCATGGTGTGTCCAATCGACAGTGCAGAGTAAGCGCTCATCCGGGGGGTCCTGAACAGGAGACACATGTAACCCACTAGGCAGTCTGTGTCGGCACCTACTGGCATTGTGCAGTCAATGTGCAGGCCAGGCCTGCTGGGACTGAGAAGGGCAGCATGGCCCCAGCCTGACTTCCACACGACCAACAAGTGCACTGAGAGTGAGACCTGCATTGCCAATTGTCTGTGTCACTGGATGTCTGACATGAAGTTGCCATGTACCACCACTCGGGAGGGACAGACAGGTCAAAGCGCCCGAGAGCTCACATACCCATGCCACCTGCAGCCATAATGGTGAGCAGTGCATGTTTGTACTCCACAGGCTCTGACTCATAGTGCTGCGGAGCAACGACATGTGTGTCCCCCACATGCACACCCACACACACTGCAGTTGTCTCTCACACACAACTTTCACAAGGAATAGCCATGTGCAGTGTGCGTGGAGCACGGAATCCAGGTTCTCCAGCTCCTCGCTGGTGAGTGGACCTGGACATGTCCTCAGCATCATCCACGTGTAGGTGGAGTGGTGGCAGCAGCAGGTGTTGTCGAGGGGTGCCAGGCTGCAGTGCCAGGTAGCTGTGGTTATGCCTGTCCCACTCACACACACATATTACCCCCTGGGGCCGTTTCAGTGGGTACAAGCTGCTGCAATTCGTGTACCATGTCTGGCAGCTTCAATTGCAGACGTTGGCCTGCTCCCAGCTGGCCATGGACGCCTACCTCCACAGTGGAACACGCAGGGTGCAACCGCGAGGGTCATTGGAGTTGGCCGTAAGGGCCTGGCCCATGGCGGGTACAGTCTGCTGATGCCATGTGCACCACACAGTATAATGTGCGCAATGCATCTGCAGGTGTGGCCATGATTTGCGTGTGGGTGCAGGTCCACAATGGACAGGGCCACAACATGCTGTGTGCATAGGCAGGGACGGCCAGTGCTCAGCCTCCACATGTCTGTAGGCACATCATCATGTACACATTGGCATGGGAGCATGGGATATGCATATTCCCACACATGCCATCTTTCACTATGTACATCTGCCACTTGGCACGTGCAATGTTACGTGTCACTTGTGATGTGTAGTTGCAAGCACACAGCCGTGTTGGCATGGGGCTGTCAATGTGTACACCTGTCAATGTTTCTGGAGGTGTGATCCGTACAGTGCTGTACATAGAGTGCAGTAGGGACATCAATGACTGTCTCATATCCCCTCGTGCCACAGGTCCCACTTGTTTTGGCCGCTCAGCCTGTGTCCATAGCGTTGTTGGTGTGTGCCCTACACACCCAGCCTCGGAAGCAGTGTGATGCACAGCAGCTAGTCATGTTGCCGTGGTGTTGTAGCTTACCGAATATGCAGTCTGTTACCATCAGCATGCCTTACAAGTTGTTAAGGCCTAACTCCCCATGTGCATGCTCATAGCAATGGTGTGTGTCACTGCCCATTGCTATTGGTAGGGGACCTGTGTAAGTGTATTGTGGCTGTGCTGTCCCTACTTGTCAGCCGTTCTGTCATTCAATTGCCTGCTCAGTCATTTATGTTTTGTGTATGTGAATATGCCATGTGGCGTGTTGCTTTGACATGTGTCCACTTCCATCTTTCCTAGGCGGAGACCAAACATTCATCGCCCCTACCAATTGCTGTCAGACATGGTGGATGTGGAGGTCATCCGCAAATATCGTCTGGACCGACCCACCCTGCATCGTCTATGTGCCTTGTTGGAACTACATCCGTCCTCGCAGGGTGTATCCAACAGCATTCACCCCCACGGCTAAGGTGATGGCTGCACTGCATTTCTTCGCCACTGGGTCATTCCAGCACACAGTGGGCAGTGGAGGTGGGATGTCCCAACCCATGTTCAGCATGGTGCTCAGGGATGTACTGTCAGCCATGATGCTGTACAGGAACAGATACATCCGCTTCCCCAGGGCTCGTGAATTGGCGGCAGTGAAGGGTGCATTCTATGCTCTTGGACGAATCCCCCACGTCATTGGTGCAATAGACTGCACCCATGTTGGCCTTGTTGCACCACAGGCCACTGAGCACCTCTACCGCAACCGGAAGCACACGCACTCCCTGAATGTGCAAGTGGTGTGCCTTGCGGACATGGTGATTACACACGTGTGTGCGAAATTCCCAGGATCGGCCCATGACGCGCACATCATGCGCAACAGCATCCTACCACGACTGATGACCAATCTGCAACATGACCGTGGCTGGATTGTTGGTGAGTATGTGGAGTAGTGTAGCATGCTGGCTGTGCGATGCTGTCTTGTGTACAGTTGGAATTGCAACGGTTCTCTGTGTCCCTCACACCCAGGTGACTCTGCTTACCCGAATGGGCCCTGGCTGCTCAGCCCATTGCGACGTCCTGGGAGCCCAGCTGATGTCCGCTACAATGAGGCACATGGGAGGACCAGGCGTGTGGTTGAGCGGACCTTTGGCCTCCTCAAGTCCAGGTTCAGATGCCTGGACCGCACCGAGGGCGCACTGGCGTACTCCCCACAGAAGGTGTGCCAGATAATAGTGGCTTGCTGCATGCTGCACAATCTGGCGATCCGCAAGCAGATCCCCCTAATTGTGGATGACGGAGATCAACCAGGGCCCCAGCCTGCAGACCAGGACAGCTCGAGTGAAGAGGACAGTGGAGAGGATGAAGCTGTGAATGTGCGTCAGCAGCTCATCGCCCGCTACTTCACTTGACGGTGAGTGACCATGTACGATGGCTGATGTAGTTGTAGTTGTGCAGGTGTATGTGTGCTCTGTCACGGGGGCCTTTTGTTCACTGAGTGCTGTGTGTCAATGGTCCATGTCCAGGTTGGTATGCCACTGACAGTGGCTGTAGCATTGTGCCCTGTTGCTCTGTGAGATGTGTGTGCATTGCTTGTAGTTGGTGACAAGTACTGTGTGATGAGTGTGTGACACACTCATTGAATGTACTCTTGTTCTGTTTTTCACCCCTAGGTCCCTGCAGCCTCTCCTGTCCCATCGACATGCCACACAGCAGATGCATTTCTGCTCATGGTGGCGATTGCACATCGTGGAATAAACCCAGGACACATTAAGCCGATTGTGATCAAGGTGTATTTATTAACAGCGGTGACATGTGATTGTGTGCAAGGTGATGACAAATGTGGTGCATGCTGTGACAATGAGTTGACGGTCATGGCTGCATGATGGTCAAGGTGTACCCATGGAGTTCTATGTCCACAGTCCAACAGACACATGCCATTCACATGGCAGTGTGGGGTAGGATCGTATTACAAGTCAATGCAGTAGGTGGTCAAGGTGGCTGGCTGACTCACTGGCGTTTGGTGCGGGCGAAGTCCTCTCTGGACACCTGTTTCCTCTTCTGACGGCCCCTTCCACGTTTGGTAGGGGGGGGTGTTGATGTTCCGCTGGTGGTGGTTGAGGAGTGCTCACTCGCTGTGGACGCAGGGGAACACGATGCTGCACGAGCCTGCGCCACAGCAGGTGGTGGCGGAGGTGGTGTTGCTGGCCTTGCTTGTGCCCTCCCCCCCCCACCAGCTGGCCCATGAGGGCTGCGATTTGGGCCATATGGGCGTCCATGGACCTCAACACCGCAAGGACCTCCCGCGTGTCGCTTGCCGACCTGGCCCATTCGCCTTGGGCCTCTTCATTGGCCCCAAGGACTCTGTCGATTGGCGGCAGGGCTTGGCTCCCAGGCACAGTTGGCGTTGGCCTGGCCCTGCTCCTCCTACCAGTACTGCTGCCACCGACCTGCCCACTAGCCACATTGCTCACCACGGTCCTCGCTCTGGCTCCCAGGGTGGAGCCCGACGGCCGTGCCGACCCTTGCGCAGGGGCTGTGGCGAGGGATGGCGTGGTGGTGGTGGTTGCGGCGGTGGTGGTGGCTGCAACGGCTGTGGCAGCAGGGGTCTGTGACTGGTCAGCAGCCCTGGGTGATGGGTTGGTGGGCAGGAGGGGCCCTGGGGAGCGGTTGTGCCCTGCCACTGCAGATGGGCCTGCTGGGTGGTCCGTGTCCGGAGAGGTGTCCAGCTCCTCTACATCCGTGAGTCCGGGTCGGGGGCTTGCGGACTGGCTGTGCTGGCTGCTGTCACCCTCTCCAGCATCCAGCAGTTCGGCACCTGTGCGGAGGATGAGATGGGTCATTGTGTTGCACCTAGCAAAGTATGTATTGGTTGTCTGACATTCACAGTTTGTGCACTGTCGTGCACAGGTTTCCCAGTGGCGTGTGTGTGGATGTACGATGTGTGTATGCGTGGGCTAGGCAATGGGTCTGTGTGATGTGGACATGTGGCATGGGACGGATTAGCAATGCCGATGGGTGTGTGTTGCTATGCTCCTACATTTTGTGGCTCGTGTGTATGCGTGCACCAGGACCATCGACGATGTTGGGTTGAATGATGGTTTAGGGGGAGGGATGGAACGCTTAGGTACGCTGATGCCAAAAGGGGGTACAGCCCCCTTAACGCTCTTGGGTTGAAATATGCTTTTGGGGTACATGCTGTGGGTAATGGGTGCAGAACGTGACATGTGTTCTGGCAACGTGACAGTGCATAGACAAAGGTGTGTGTCTGTCTCACATGGCCGGAATATCTGCTGACTGTTAACATTCATGGACATCACATTGGTAGCAATGTTGTGAGTTCGTGCCTGTTGTGTGCCACACGACGTATTGCAGATGGGCCAATTCCTTTGTGTGCGTGCTGCCCTGGTACATGTGCATCAGTGCTGTGCTCTTGGGGTGTTGACTATATTATGTGTGTTGTTACTCGCAGTGTGACGTGCGCTTCAGTCACTGCAGGCACTTGATTTGTCATGGGCAGGTATCTTTGCATGACTACTGTATGAGGGCCAGCTGTTCGGATGTCATACCTTTCATGACACTGTGGCTGAGAGATGAGATGGATGATATGTTGAATGTGCATTGTGTGCCTGTGTGTTTCATGGGTCCAGTTGTCTTTGTGTGCAATATTGTGGTTCCAAGCTGTTACTTCTAGTACGGTCTGTCTTACGTGGGCGTTGTTGTACGATGTGTGGGTGACAGGCAGTGAGGACTACATGGACAGGACTTCGATGGTGTTGCTGATGTGTGTGATGGGTGGCACAGTGCCTGCCGTGTGGGTTTGTGCTCCAGTGGGACTTGTACATGCAGACGTGGCTCCTTAGGTGTTGCTGTATCTGTGATGGGTCATGTGGGGTTTGACTCTGTTGAACATGTCCGTGTTCACATTGGTCTCATGATTGTGACTGGGAGCAGTGCTGCGTGTTCCTCTGCTACGTGACATGTCCCATATGTCAGTCATAGTACAGTCCTCATGCTTACAGACGACCTGCCCTGTACATTTTCCCACCTACAGGTTGTTTCTGAGTGCGCAATGCAATGGATGCCACATGGTACTGGGAGGGAGGGGTGCTCCACCTTGCTGTTCAGTGGTAGTGGGGGCCTGGTGGGTGTTTTACTTCAGCTGTCCCCCCTCCGACCCACTGTCTTTGTGTTCCGGCTACTTACCTGTTACTTGTCGGTCAGTGCAGCTATGGCGGACACATGGATGTGGGTGTGGGGAGTGCTCATTCTGGCGCATTTGGAGTACAAGGGGACTTGGTGGGAGTTGCGGTGCTGGCTGACTGTACACATGCCCCCATGGTTTTGTTAGTTGGTAGCTTTGGGCTGAGTGTGTGTGAGTGTCTGTTGCATGTGTGGGTGATGTCTTGTGTATTGTGTACGGGACATGGGGGGTTTGTCCCTAGGAGCTATGGCATGGTGGTAGTGCATGTGATTACATAGCGGTGTGCTGGTATACGTTTGTTTGTACTTACCAGCCTCCACTCCCCCTGGTAATCCGGTGAGGATCTCCGGATGTATGATGACTCGCACCTTCTCCTCCCACGCCTTGAAGGTCTTGAATAGCGCGGGATTCCCTCCGCCAGTCCTGGCAGCCAGCTCTCGATTTTTGGTCTCCTTCTTCTTGACCACGCTTTTGAGGTCGTTCCACCTTTTGTTAATTTCTCCTCTGTTGCGTGGAACGTTCCCGACTGCATTGACCTGGTCTACGATCCTGCTCCACAACCGGTTTCTGGTGGATAGTGGTGTCTGTTGGACCTGGTTGCCATAGATTTGTGGGTGCACCTTGACGATCTCGTCGACCATGACCGTCAACTCGGTGGCAGTGAACTTGGGCATTCTGTGTGGTGCCATGGTGTGTGTTTTGGTGTTTGTGGTGCTGGTGCGGTGTGTGGTGTGTGATGTGTAGGGGGTTTGTGTTGCCGGTGTTTGGTGGTGGTGGTGATGGGTGTGATGGGTGCGTGTCTGTGGTGTGCTGCTGTCCTTTCTGTCTCGCTGTGTTGTGTGCTTTCGTCCTCAGTTTGTAATGTTGCAGGGGGTTGTGGTCTGTGAAGGGGCTGGTTTTGTACTTACCTATGTGGGTGTGTCATGATGGTCTGTTGTTTTCAGGTGTGTTGTGGCTGGTGTTCTGGGATTTGTAGTTGATTTGTTTGGCCGGGGGGGGGGGTGTTTCAGGGATGTGTACTGTGTTTGGGTTTTTGTGCGTGAGTTGCTGTGTGGACTTGTTAGCCATGTTGTGTGTGTTTGTTTTCGTCAGCGGATGGTTTCTGTGCATGGACGTGGCCGCCAGGGCTTCCGCCGTGTCCATTTTCGTCACTGTTGTTTGCGCTGGCGGGCGGTGTATTTGTGGATTTCCCGCGCTCATGTCGGTACGATCCTAATTTAACGGGCGGTGTCTCGGTCGTCAGGGCGGGCGGTTTTGGCTTGTCGTGCGTCTTTCCGTCCGTGGCAGGCGGATGGACTTGGACTCGGACATGGGCGGGCGGTTTTTTCTGTTTATTTTCCGCCTCCGTCGGTTTTCGGTTCGCGGCATCGTAATTGCTCGGTCGGTATTCAGACGGTGTAGGCGGGCGGATTTTCGCCACTGTGGTTGATGGCGGATTTTTATCCGCCCGACATCGTAATGGACACCCTTAGGTGTCCATTACGATGTCGGACGGTAAAAAATCCCCCATCTACCATAGCGGTAAAATTCCGCTCGCCTACACCGTCTGAATACCGACCGAGCAATCACGATGCCGCGAGCCGAAAACCGCAGGCGGCGGAAAATAAACAAAAAATAGCGCCCGCCCATGTCCGAGTCTAAGTCCATCCGCCCTCCACGGACGGAAGACGCACGACAACCCAAAACCGCCCGCACTGACGACCGAGACATCGGCCGTGAAATTAGGATCGCACAGACATGAGCGCGGAAAATACACAAAAACACCGCCCGCCAGCGTAAACAACAGTGACGAAAATGCACACGGCGGAAGCTCTGGCGGCCACGGCCCTGCACAGAAATCATCCGCGGACAAAAACAAACACACACAACATGGCCAACAAGTCCACACAGCAACCACGCACAAATGCCCAAACACAGTACACATCCGGAAACACCCCTGGACAAACAAATCAACTACAAATCCCAGAACACCAGCCACAACACACCTGAAAACAACAGACCACCATGACACACCCACATAGGTAAGTACAAAACCAGCCCCTTCACAGACCACAACCCCTTGCAACATTACAAACTGAGGACGAGAGCACACAACACAGCGAGACAGAAAGGACAGCAGCACACCACAGACACGCCCCTATCACACCCATCACCACCACCACCACCAAACACCGGCCACACAAACCCCCTGCACATCACACACCACACACCGCACCAGCACCACAAACACCAAAACACACACCATGGCACCACACAGAATGCCCAAGTTCACTTCCACCGAGCTGACGGTCATGGTCGACGAGATCGTCAAGGTGCACCCACAAATCTATGGCAACCAGGTCCAACAGACACCACCAGCCACCAGAAACAGAATGTGGATCAGGATCGTAGACCAGGTCAATGCAGTCGAGAACGTGCCACGCAACAGAGGCGAAATCAACAAAAGGTGGAACGACCTGAAAAGCGTGGTCAAGAAGAAGGAGACCAAGAATCATGAGCTGACTGCCAGGACTGGCGGAGGTAATCCCGCGCTATTCAAGACCTTCAAGGCGTGGGAGGAGAAGGTGCGAGTCATCATACATCCGGAGATCCTCACCGGATTACCAGGGGGAGTGGAGGATGGTAAGTACAAACAAACGTATACCAGCAAACCGCTATGTACTCACATGCACCACCACAATGCCATAGCCCCTAGGGACAAACACCCCCATGTCCAGTACACAATACACAAGACAACACTCACACATGCAACAGACACAACCACACACTCAGCCCAAACCTACCAACTAACAAAACCATGGGGGCATGTGTACAGTTAGCCAACACCGCAACTCTCACCAGGTCCCCTTGTACTCCAGAAGCGCCAGAAGGAGCACTCCCCACACCCATGTGTCAGCCATAGCTGCACTAACCGACAAGTAACAGGTAAGTAGCCGCAACACAAAGGCAGTGGGTCGGTGGGGGGACAGCTGAAGTACAACACCTACCAGGCCCCCAGTCCCACAGCGCAGCAAGGTGGAGCACTCCCCACACCCATGTGTCAGCCATAGCTGCACTAACCAACAAGTAACAGGTAAGTAGCCGCAACACAAAGGCAGTGGGTCGGTGGGGGGACAGATGAAGTACAACACCCACCAGGCCCCCAGTCCCACAGCGCAGCAAGGTGGAGCACCCCCACACCCATGTGACAGCCACTGCAGTGCACACCTGCAGCCGACAGGTAGACATCTCACCCCACATGCAGGGGTGTCTGTGGGTGTCAAGCCATCACCACAACTCACAACACCGCCCCCACTCCCACAGACCAGCAACATGGAGCACCCCTCCCACCCATAACCATGTGGCATCCATTGCATTGCGCACTCAAAAACAACCTGTAGGTGGGAAACTGTATAGGGCGGGGTGTCTGTAGGCATGAGGACTGTACTACGACTGACACATGGGACATGTCACGTAGCAGAGGAACACGCAGCACTGCTCCCTGTCACAATCATGTGACCAATGTGCACACGGACATGTATTACAGAGTCATACCCCACATTACCCATCACAGATACAGCAACACCTAAGGAGCCACGTCTGCATGCACAAGTCCCACTGGAGTACAGACCCACACGGCAGGCACTGTGCCACCCATCACACACATCAGCAACACCATCTAAGTCTTGTCCATGTAGTCCTTACTGCCTGTCACTCACACATCGTACAACAATGCCCATGTAAGACAAACCTTACTTGAAGTAACAGCGTGGAACCACAATATTGCACACAAAAACAACTGGACCCATGAAACACACAGGTACACAATGCACATTCAACATATCATCCATCGCATCTGTCAGCCCCAGTGTCATGAAAGGTATGTCATCCGAACAGCTGTCCCTCATACAGTAGTCATGCAAAGATACCTGCCCATGACAAATCATGTGCCTGCAGTGACTGAAGCGCACGTCACACTGCGAGTAACAACACACATAATATAGTCAACACCCCAAGAGCACTGCATTGATGCACATGTACGAGTGCAGCACGCACACCAAGGAATTGGCCCATCTGCAATATGTCGTGTGGCACACAACAAGCACGAACTCACAACAATGCTACCAATGTAATGTCCATGAATGATAACAGGCAGCAGATATGCCTGGCATGTTAGACAGACACACATCTTAGTCTATGCACTGTCATGTTGCCAGAACACATGTCACGTTCTGCACCCATCACCCACAGTACGTACCCCAAAAGCATATTCCAAGCCAAAAGCGTCCAGGGGGCTGTACCCCCTTGTGCCATCTGATTTCTAAGCGTTCCATCTGTACCCCAAAACCATAGTTCAACCCAACATCGTCGATGGTTCTGGAGCCCGCATACACCCGAGCCACAAAATGTAGGAGCATAGCAACACACACCCATCGGCATTGCTAATCCGTCCCATGCCACATGTCTACATCACACAGTTCCATTGCCTAGCCCACGCATACACATATCGTACATCCACACACGCCTCTGGGAAACCTGTGCACGACAGTGCACGAACTGTGAATGTCAGACAACCAATACATACTTTGCTAGGTGCAACACAATGACCCATCTCATTCTCCCCACAGGTGGCGAACTGCTGAATGCCGGAGAGGGAGACAGCAGCCAGCACAGCCAGTCCGCAAGCCCCAGACCCGGACTCACGGATGTAGAGGAGCTGGACACCTCTCCGGACACGGACCACCCAGCAGGCTCATCTGGAGTGGCAGGGCACACCCGCTCCCCAGGGCCCCTCCTACCCACCAACCCATCATCCAGGGATGCTGACCAGTCACAGACCCCTGCTGCCACGGTCGTTGCGGCCACTGCCACGGCCGTTGCGGCCACTGCCACGGTCGTTGCGGCCACTGCCACGGTCGTTGCGGCCACGGTCGTTGCGGCCACCACCACCACCACCACGCCATCCCTGACCACTCGACCAGCGCAAGGGGTGGCCCGGCCGTCTGGGTCCACCCTGGGAGCCAGAGCGAGGACCGTGGTGAGCAATGTGGCTAGTGGGCAGATCGGTGGCAGCAGTACTGGTAGGAGGAGCAGGGTCAGGCCAACGCCATCTGTGCCTGGGAGCCAAGCCCTGCCGCAAATCGACAGAGTCCTTGGGGCCTATGAAGAGGCCCAAGGAGAATGGGCCAGGTCGGCTACCGACACGCGGGAGGTCCTTGGGGTGTTGAGGTCCATGGACGCCCATATGGGCCAATTTGTGACCCGTATGGACCAACTCGTGGACCTCATGGGCCAGCTGGTGGTGGTGGTGAGGGCACAAGCAAGGCCAGCAACACCACCTCCGCCACCACCTGCTGTGGCGCTGGGTCGTGCAGCATCGCGTTCCCCTGCGTCCACAGCGAGTGAGCACTCCTCAGCCACCACCAGCAGCCCACCAACACAACCCCCCCCTCCCAAACGTAGAAGGGGCCATCCGAAGAGGAAACAGGTGTCCAGAGAGGACTTTGCACGCGACAAACGCCAGTGAGTCAGCCAGCCACCTTGACCACCTACTGCATTGACTTGGAATACGATCCTACCCCACACTGCCATGTGAATGGCATGTGTCTGTTGGACTGTGGACATAGAACTTCATGGGTACACCTTGACCATCACGCAGCCATGACCGTCTACTCATTGTCACAGCATGCACCACATTTGACATCACCTTGCACACAATCACATGTCACCGCTGTAAATAAATACACCTTGATCACAATCTGCTTTATGTGTCCTGGGTTTATTCAACGATGTGCAATCGCCACCATGAGCAGAAATGCATCTGCTGTGTGGTATGTCGATGGGACAGGAGAGGCTGTAGGGACTTAGGGGTGAAAAACAGAACAAGAGTACATTCAATGAGTGTGTCACACACTCATCACACAGTACTTGTCACCAACTACAAGCAATGTACACACATCTCACAGAGCAACAGGGCACAATGCTACAGCCACTGTCAGTGGCATACCAACCTGGACATGGACCATTGACACACAGCACTCAGTGAACAAAAGGCCCCCGTGACAGAGCACACATACACCTGCACAACTACAGCTACATCAGCCGTCGTACATGGACATTCACCGTCAAGTGAAGTAGCGGGCGATGAGCTGCTGACGCACATTCACAGCTTCCTCCTCTCCACTGTCCTCTTCACTTGACCCGTCCTGGTCTGCAGGCTGGGGCCCTGGTTGATCTCCGTCATCCACAATTAGGGGGATCTGCTTGCGAATAGCCAGATTGTGCAGCATGCAGCAAGCCACTACTATCTGGCACACCTTCTGTGGGGAGTACGCCAGTGCGCCCCCGGTGCGGTCCAGGCATCTGAACCTGGACTTGAGGAGGCCAAAGGTCCGCTCAACCACACGTCTGGTCCTCCCATGTGCCTCATTGTAACGGACATCAGCTGGGCTCAGAGGATGTCATAATGGGCTGAGCAGCCAGGGCCCATTCGGGTAAGCAGAGTCACCTGGGTGTGAGGGACACAGAGAATCGTTGCTATTCCAACTGGACACAAGACAGCATCGCACAGCCAGCACACTACACTACTCCACATACTCACCAACAATCCAGCCACGGTCATGTTGCAGATTGGTCATCAGTCGTGGTAGGATGCTGTTGCGCATGATGTGCGCGTCATGTGCCGATCCTGGAAACTTCGCACACACGTGTGATATTACCATGTCCGCAAGGCACACAACTTGCACATTCAGGGAGTGTGTGTGCTTCCGGTTGCGGTAGAGGTGCTCAGTGGCCTGTGGTGCAACAAGGCCAACATGGGTGCAATCTATTGCACCAACGACGTGGGGGATCCGTCCAAGGGCATAGAAATCACCCTTCACTGCCGCCAATTCCCGAGCCCTGGGGAATCTGATGTACCTGTTCCTGTACAGCATCATAGCTGACAGTACATCCCTCAGCACCATGCTGAACATGGGCTGGGACATCCCACCTCCACTTCCCACTGTGTGTTGGAATGACCCAGTGGCGAAGAAATGCAGTGCAGCCATCACCTTAGCCGTGGGGGTGAATGCTGTTGGATACACCCTGCGAGGACGGAGGTGGGGTTCCAACAAGGCACATAGGCGATGCAGGGTGGGTCGGTCCAGACAATATTTACGGATGACCTCCACATCCTCCATGTCTGACAGCAATTGGTAGGGGCGATGTATGTTTGGTCTCCGCCTAGGAAAGATGGAAGTGGACACATGTCAAAGCAACACGCCAAATGGCAGTTTCACATACACATGATAAAAATGACTGACCAAGCAATTGAATCACAGAACAGCTGACAAGTAGGGACAGCACAGCCACAATACACTTACACAGGTCCCCTACCAATAGCAATGGGCAGTGACACACACCATTGCTATGAGCATGCACATGGGGAGTTAGGCCTTAACAACTTGTAAGGCATGCTGATGGTAACAGACTGCATATTCGGTAAGCTGCAACACCACGGCAACATGACTAGCTGCTGTGCATCACACTGCTTCCGAGGCTGGGTGTGTAGGGCACACACCAACAACGCTATGGACACAGGCTGAGCGGCCAAAACAAGTGGGACCTGTGGCACGAGGGGATATGAGACAGTCATTGATGTCCCTACTGCACCCTATGTACAGCACTGTACGGATCACACCTCCAGAAACATTGACAGGTGTACACATTGACAGCTCCATGCCAACACGGCTGTGTGATTGCACATACACATCACAAGTGACACGTAACGTTGCACATGCCACGTAGCAGATGTACATAGTGAAAGATGGCATGTGTGTGCATATGCATATCCCATGCTCCCATGCCAATGTGTACATGATGATATGCCAACAGACATGTGGAGGCTGCCCACTGGCCGTCCCTGCCTATGCACACAGCATGTTCTGGCCCCGTCCATTGTGGACCTGCACCCACACACAAATCATGGCCACACCTGCAGATGCATTGCGCACATTAAACTGTGTGGTGCACATGGCATCAGCGGACTGTACCCGCCATGGGCCAGGCCCTTACGGCCAACTCCAATGACCCTCGCGGTTGCACCCTGCGTGTTCCACTATGGAGGTAAGCGTCCCGGGCCAGCTGGGAGCAGGCCATCGTCTGCAATTGAAGCTGGCAGACATGGTACACAAATTGCAGCAGCTTGGACCCACTGAAACTGCCCCAGGGGGCTATGTGAGTGTGTGAGTGAGACCGGCATTACCACAGCTACCTGGGACTGCAGCCTGGCACCCCTCAACAACACTTGCTGCTGCCACCTCTCCACCTACACGTGGATGACTCTGAGGATATGTCCAGGTCCACTCACCAGCGAGGAGCTGGAGATCCTGGATTCCGAGCTCCACGCACACTGCACATGGCTATTCCTTGCGAAAGTTGTGTGTGAGAGACAACTGCAGTGTGTGTGGGAGTGCATGTGGGGGACTCACATGTCGTTGATCCGCAGCACTATGAGTCAGAGCCTGTGGTGTTCAGACATGCACTGCTCACCATGCTGACTGCAGGTGGCAGTGGTATGTGAGCTCTCGGGCGCTTTGACATGTCTGTCCCTCCCGAGTGGTGGTACATGGCAACTTCATGTCAGACATCCAGTGACACAGACAATTGGCAATGCAGGTCTCAGTGCACTTGTTGCTCGTGTGAATGTCAGGCTGGGGCCATGCTGCCCTTCACAGTCCCAGCAGGCCTGGCCTGCATATTGACTGCACAATGCCAGTAGGTGACAACACAGAATGACTAGTGGGTTACATGTGTCACCTGTTCAGCACTCTCCGGATGAGCGCAAACTCAGCCCTGTACATTGGTCACACCATGCCTCGTGAAATGGATGTGTGTGTGAGATAGTGCCACTGAATGTGACCACCGTTGCGGGGTGGGCCATGCGCAGGCCGAGTACGTTGGTTGTTGCGCAGTGTTGGTCACAGTGGGTACACCAACACAGATGTGTTGCCTTGTGATCTGTTGCTAGGTCCGCCTGACAATGGACAGTATATGTGGGCAGACTACACATTGGTCGATGTGCTGTCTATATGCATGTGCCTTCACACCAGGCACAGCTGCCCCTGCACATATGACCCCTGCTGCCGTCAGTGCTGGGTCTGTTGAGCTGATGCGCCATCTGTGCGTGGGGCAGACAGCTCTCCTCACTTCCGTCATTGCCCATGACATCACTTTGCCGCAGGTGACATGGATCATGGAGGGCCCACATGTACGCGTGGGTGGACTACACAAGACTGTCCAATGGTTATCACCCCCAGTCAGTGCTTCGAATGGGAAGGATGTGGTGCTGGTACTCAGTTTAATGTGTAGAGTGGGCGGGGCTAGGTGCGGGGCTACATGCAAGACATGGGAAGTTCATCGGCTTATCTACTAGTTGCAATACACACGAGACACGTCTTTTCATGTCCACATCAGGGTCATTCCTTGAACTGACTGGAAGTCAAACAGTCATATTTTACCCTGTCCTCATGGCCTCCCCTCGCTCACAAAAATATGCGTTTGCACCTGGGAAGCCAGCGCATGCACAAGCAGCTCCAAGCTCGCCCCAGAGAGGCCAAGGAGTGTATGTGTGGGTCCAGTTGAACAAGTGGTCTGTCTCGCGGCATAATAAGTGGCGGGATGCCGTCCACCTGCGTGGTGCCCCGACTCGAGACCCGGGCAACATTGACAATGCATGACAGGCTCCGCAGTCCGGATACACCACCTGCAACACACAGAGGCTGTAGCTGCCCTAGCGGCCCAGGCCGCGTCCAACTGGAGCTCATGGACCCACACATTCACTCTTTGGCCTCTCTGGGGCGAGCTTGGAGCTGCTTATGCACGCGCTGGCTTCTCTGTTGCAATGGCATGTAACGTGTGTGGGGATATAGGCAATGAGTGAGATGGTGCGAGCCACCTTCCGTGACGTCACTCCTGCTCGTGATGTCTGCGTCCCCCACTACTTCCATTAGACTTGTGCCATACTACTAATTGAGGATGTGTTGCCTGCGTGATGTGTCCAGGAGGAGCGCGCCATGACATCTCACCCACCATGCTCCACTGCCATCCCGTGCCCTGGATTGCCTGTGCAGGTGGACAATGTTGGGGATACACCTGGTCGACAGGGGATGTGAGTGCCTTGGCAAGGGCCTGGCGGACGCACAGCAGTATCCAGCATGTCCACGGAGGGTGGGCTGACGTCTACACCTGATGCAGCATTGATCGTGTGCCCGCCTGTTGTGCACACACGAGTTCACATTCATCCCCAGACAGGTGGTCTTTACAAATTCCCAGGAGAGCAGCAATGTACTGTTCCGGAATCCTCCCAACACAGCGTGTTTCAACATTGCATGTGCGCACCTACCCGTCACACCCACCCACCTGAGCCAAGCGTAACTCCCGCTTCACATGACACATGTGTGTCATCCACAGTTGTGCTACTCTCTCAGGGCCGGACCTGCAACTGTCCCGTAGCACACACACAGCACCGATTCGTACTGGCATCCTGTTAGATTGGTGGGCACACTAACCCATCTCCTTCTGAGACAGTGGTGGCTGTGATGGATATTGTGACTGGGCACATGGCTTACTTTCAATGTGTGCATTTGGGAGGTGGTGGTGTGTGGTGTGTGATTGTGGTAGCGTTGGTGTGTATGTGTGTGTCGTGTCCCTGTCGACTGCACACATGTCACCCGGGACATGGTGGATGTTTGTTACCGTGCTGAGGTCTTTGAATATGATGTGATGGGTGTGTTGTATGTTGCACAGTATGCGGTGTGTGGGTGTGTCCTTGCAGTTCAGGCTGACTCCTACTTGTTATGGTTCAGACGTTGTGTGTGTGCAGGGTGTGTGACTGTCAAGATTGTGTCTAGTCCAATTGTGCATGTCAGCATTTCAGCAGTTCTTGCTCACTGTGCAGTGCTGCCCACCCACTCTGATGTCGTGTGTGTGTTCTGTCAGGCATTGCTGTGGCATGCTTTAGCGTGGCTCCCACTTTTTGTTGCTGAGTGTGTGGTCAGACTGTGTGGGTCATTGTAAACATGTGTAGGACTGTGCTTTGTAGTGAGCAGGCCGTCAGTGTTGATGTGATGATCTTTCGGGCGACTTCAGAGTGTGACAAGTCCTGCTCCACGAGCTGTGGTATTTCCCTGTGGCCACTGTTGCGGCTACTCATTTGCGTTGACATCCAATGACAGTGGACTACATGGTCATCTCACGACTGCCGTGTACTTCACACACTCTCATCCTCTCTCATTCGTACCTGTGAAATGAATCAGCAGAGACACATTTTTGCTTCAAGCCATGTATTGGGACTTATGTCCTCTGTGATGCAGTATAGTGGACACTACTGGCAGCGAAATGCATGTGGAGGATATACTCAGCATGATTACACATAGCATAGGGTGTAGGGGTACATGTCATTAGTTGTTGACTGTGGGATGTGTGCTTCAGAGTTACAACTGCTTATCCGTTGCTGTGCTAATGTACATTTGCTAATTACTGTGGAGCTGCTAACTTTGACACAGACAGTATACATTTCGCCTACCAGACCGCTTGACATCATGGGCACAGTACATCTCAGTTCCATGTTACAGGTTTGCTGCTATGGTTACTCATACACACGTGCGTGGAGGTGACATCAGGGCATGGGCTTACGTGCATGCAACGGCGTCCCACTTGTTGTTGCAATGTGGTGGCTACTGGACATGACACAGTCACTGGGGTCATGTTGTTGGGGGATGCACTTGTTGTCCATGCAAAAGTCCTGGCACGGAAGTTCAGAGGGAGGTGAGGTGACAGCTCTCACATACTACAGCCGAACGATTACTGTCCACTGACCGGTGCATATGTTCATGGGCGCAGGATACATATTATGGCATAGTTGTACGTGCAGTTATGTCCATGTGGTTGCCATACACATTTCCCATGCCTCTGCCTCCCCCTGTTCATGCAGAGTTACTGGATGTGATGAGGTACAGAGTGCATGTCCCGAAAATATCCGATGTCATGGCAGTGTAGTTAATGGTGTGGTGTTAGTTGCAGGTTGTGTGGTATAGTTGTTGTACTGGTAACTGCTCAGTCCGTGCGGATGCCAAGCATGGGTACGGTGTGGGACATCATTGTTCAATTGGGGGTGTTGCGTCGGGGCCCGGCGAATTGACAGGTTGTCAGGAATGCGATACCTTCCAGCAGGGCTTCCATGGCATTGGTGGTAAACATGGATGCCATCCAATGTAGCGGATGGTGGCTGTCAAGGTGTTGGTCGTAAGTTGTCCCTTGTAGGAGCATGATGGGACATGTTGGATGACATTCGATGAAACTGTGATCCAGAATCCGTCGTGTGGAGGCACAGTGGTCCCATTGCAGTGTGGGTCCGATTGCAGCCACATACGCCATGCCCCCATAGGCTGAACAGACCCTGTCGTGGACGTCCAGGGGTTGAACAGTTGTACCAGGTCCGCCATTGGACATGCAGGGTTGGAGAGACATAAATCCACAGGATAGTGGAAAGGACACCTCCGACAGTAGAAGACTGGGATGACGCAGCTGAACAATGCGATGCGGTAAGTTAGTCGGTAACTTACGTTCAGCAAGGCCAGATTTTCACATCCCAATATCTGTATCAGGTAATGTTTGTACAGCTTCATCTGTCCGGCGTAGTTGGGTAGGTGTGGTGCAAGTGCCATTTTGCTGAAGGGCGATGTGATGGCGTGCTCCGGCTGTCTGTGCAGTCTGCAGAGTGCAACCTCCGACGTTGCTGGGAATTCTGTTATGGTCGTAGGGAGGCAGGGCTTGGGTTATAGTGGCTTGTGCGAAGGACACGGGCCCTCATCCCACATGCTTCTATGAATGGTCAAGGTCAGTGGTGTCTGACTCCTTCCCGATAACTTGCATGTGAACCACATGGGGGAGTGGTATCATTTCTTTTTTCCCTTCGGAATGTTCTTTCGTGTTATGCGCTATCTGCCCAGTGGACGGTTCCCTCTGCATGCCTGTGTTGGGCTTTTTTTGGTATCATGACTGTGTTGTCCTGCTTGGATAGTTGAGCTGTGGTTTCGGTGTGGGTATGGAAGGCCATTCAGTGCTATCTCCTCTCCCGTGTGTGGGCGGCACGCTGCGTTTCCGCTATACGTTGGGCCTTGTGTGTGGGTGTTGTAATTGGAGCCACCTGTTGTCGGTCCCCCGGGATCTTTGATGTTACGTATTGCATGTCTTGGTATTGGGTGCAGGGTGGTATCGGTGTTTCTGTGTGGTACTGGCGTACCTTTTTCCGACGGGGTCCATATTCTGCTGGCTGATGTTGCCGCCGCTGTGTGCTTCGCCATGTTTTGCACACAGGGGTGTGTCCCTAATTTGGCGTGACATCACTGACATGTTCGGGTCAGTTGTGTGACGTCAGGTTGGCAACAGTGAATTGACGGTTGGCGACATGGCTGTGGCAGGACTGTCACGTGACATGTGCGTTCTGGGTGGGGCTGGTGTGTGTGGTGTTTGGTTGTGACCCTGTGTTGTTTGTGTGCAGCGCATACTTGGCGCTGCCGTTGGCCTATGCGTTGTGCGCATGTGTTGCTGCGTCGTCGCCGCTGCGCTGCGGGGCCGTGACGGGGACGTTAGTTCCTGGTCCCAGGTGGTGTGTCCCCGGTTGTTGCGAGTTGTTACAATTTGCCCGGTGTGACATTTGTGGGTGCAGTGGTGGATGTGTCGCGTCCACGCAGGGGTGTCTGGGGGGGCCATGTACAGTTTTACCGCACTTGCACTGCGTGAGGTGTTTGCGTGCCCTTGTTGTGTGTCTGCCTACCTGCGTCTCCGCGGTGCGTTGACTCCTAGGTTCTGCATCAGGTAGAGCATGGGGAGGGCCTGCAGTGCTGGATTCATGCTCGGGGGGTCCGCCTCTTTGGTATCCGTACTGTGCGCTCGGGTTTCCGCCTTGCTTTCACGTGCGGTGTCTCTTAGCCGGGGGAGCTGTTTGGTTGTGGCATCATAATTTGTACGCCGGGCGGTACGTGTTTCGTCGGGCGGTGTGTCTCCATTGGGCGGCGCCGCTACGTGAACGGGTGCACTTTGATGGCGGACGGCGTCGCTGGCTTACGGGCGGTGTTTGGCTGTCTTTTCACATCCTAATTGGGCGGGCGTGTGGGCTGCGGCGGGCGGACGGTAACTCTTGTTTTTTGCATCCGCCAGCACGGCGGTGGTGCTTCCGCCCGCCATCCTAATGGGCCCCTAATAGTATTCAACAGCTAATTATAAAGTAAGTCAAATTAATTTACTCCCCACCCTTTACCCCTATAAAAGTAAACCCAACACACAAAAAATTAAATAATTACCCTTATTAAATATAAATTAATTAATTAATATTAAAGATCAACTAATTATTAATTAATTAATTAAACATAAATTACTTCCCACCCTTAACCCCATAAACACCACAACCCACACCTAAAATTAATTACACAATTTGCACATTTAATTTTCATTTAATTAATTCATATTAATTAACAACTAATTATTAATTACTTAAACATAAATTACTTCCCACCCTTTACCTCTATAAACCCCACAAACCGCACCTAAAATTAATTACACAATTTCCATAATGAATTTACTATCAATTATTTAATATTAATTAACAACTAATTATTTATTAATTAAAAATAAAATACTTCCCACCATTTACCCTATAAACCTCACAACCCCACCCATTTTTTACACAATTACCATAATTAATTACCAATTAATTAATTAATATTAATTAACTATCAATTAATAATTAATTACAAATTAATTACTTCCCACAATTAACACTATAAAATCTCAGTTAAATAAATATTAATAAATAAAAAATAATCATTAATTTATTATAATTAAATTACTTCCCACCCTATTCTCCTATAAACCCACAACCCGCTACAGAACTAAAAAACACAAAATTTAATTAAAATAAAATTGATAACTACTAAAAATGTAACACATATATTAAATAACATTAACAATACTTATACAAAAAACATACCTCACTTACATTTAAAATATAAACTAAAATACATAACACTAATTAAAAAATCGATATTTTAAACAACTGTGGGGCCGATTCCGAATCGGGCCGGAAATCTCCCCGACCGAGCCGGACCATGAGAGATTTCCGACCGAATCGGACCCTAGCACCCCGACCGAACGAGTACGATGCGCACGTATGCTATCGGACTAGATTCGGTCGGACTCCCATTGAAGTCAATGGGAGCCAGTCGTACGACGCGTACACGGGCTCCCATTGACTCAATGGGCACGACGCGAACAAGGGCACCCCCTACAGCGTGTTCACGTCGATGCAGGTTGCACCGTACATGCACGTGTAGGGGGGACCCATGTGTCCCCCCTGTGTGCGACTCGCACGCCTACGCTTCCAGGGGGGTCCGACACGGACCCCCAAAGTGCGGCTCCGACAGCTCCTTGTAGCCGGGCTGCGCGAGTCGGTCGGAGCGGTCGAGGTGCGCATCGTACTTACCCGGCCGGGGAACGTCTCCATTGCGAGGTGCGCATCGTCCCCGTGCGAGTCGGTCGGAGCGGTCGGGTCCTGCGAACGAGTCGGTCGGAGATTTCGCGAGCACACGCATCGTACTCGCTCGCCCGGACGCACGTACGACTCGGTCGGGAAATAGGGCTCCGAATCGGATCCGGTTAAGCCGAATCCGATTCGGTGCCCTACAGGCCGAGATCGGAATCGGCCCCTAAATTTTTGCAAACGATATTAATGACTTCTATATTTTTTAAAACAATATTCCTTACCTAAATTCGATATTCTTGACTACGATATTCTTGCTGTCAATATTTCTGTGTCACGATATTTCCAACTCGATATTCTGTCTGAATACCGGCTAAAATGTTAGCGCTGGGCCTCGTCCTTTTTTCTTTTGTGGAAGGAGTGGGTTTTTTAGAGAATGTGACAGCCATCTGCCTCAAATAGAAGGTTCCCAGCAGGACCTACTTTGCCAGAGTGGCTGTCCCAGCGCTTCATCACGATGTGCTGCAATTGGTTGGAAAAGCTTTGAAGCAGAGTGCTGTTCTTACTAACCACCTGAAGACAGACATGTAGACCAGTTGTCAAGCAACTGATTACATGTGTCTCACTGCACATTGAATCTCTTTTGTGGGGGCTAGACAACAGCCATCCACAGGTCTCAGTGCTGAAGAAACTTTCGGTGGCATGTAACAGCAGCCATGTTTGCCATGGAGAAATCCCATCTAGCTGCAAACATCTTGGAAGACTTTAACAGCAAGATGTGTGAGTGGTTGCGACTCAGCGGTCTCAGAATTGGATTTGTTGTCATGAATAATGGCAGTAATATAGTTAAGGCCATGGCAGATGGTTGATATTTACAGGTGCTGAGTTTAGCGCATTGCATCAACATCATTATGCAGGACTATCTCAAAAAGAGAAGTCCTAGTCAGCAGCCTATTGACCATCTGCAGAAGAATCTGCACTCATTTCAGCCATTCTTTAAAAGCCCAGAAGCAGTTGAGGATCATTCAGCATTCTCATAGAGTACCAGCTAAAGCTCTCATACCTGAGGTGCCAACACGTTGGCCTAGTACTTGTTACAACGTCTGTTTGAGTAGTGCAAACAGATAAATGACTATGTCATGCAAAGAGGAGGGGATGTAACTAAAAGCTTGACCATTGGGATGGACAAATGGAAACTATGCAAATGCCCGACAGAGATGTTACTTCCTTTTGAGGTGTTCACACGGGAAGTCAGCAAGGAGGACAGTACGATGGGCCAAGCTATCTCGTTGTTGTATCTGCTAAAGGAGCAGTTAAAAAATGTGTCAGACAGTTTCACAGCGATGAATACGAAGATGCGTATACCTTGATTCAGAGAATAATCCTTTGCTTGACTGAGAATACAAGGCTGCAAAGGGACATTGTGCCATCTAAAGAGCACATCTGTGCCACAATACTGGATCCATGTTACAAAAAAATACTGGCCACTTTCATTTCTTTTTTAGAAGGGGATGTTTCAGAATACAAGGAGTGGGTTGATATAGCTAGGGGTACATTATATTATTTATTTGTTTGTGTGTGACTGATTTATGCAGCCCCACTGTTTTATGCACATGTATGGCCGGTTTGGAGTTGGACCAGTGTGCAGTGAAGAAGTCCCCCCCCATTTCCTTGAAGGATATTGGAAAAACAATGCCTGTATCTGTCCTGTGCCTATCCTTTTTTCATCCACTAGCAGGACCGTCCCAGAACATTTGATTCACAAAAACTGCCCCAATGTATGTTAAATGCATCAAAGAGGATCAACAATTGTTTACCACCTTGAGCATGGCAATGTAGGGGGGTACCATAGGTACCCCCCAAGTGCAGCCCCTCACCCCCCCACTCCCCCGGGGGCCCGCATCGGGCCCCCAAAGCAATTCCCGCCAGCCCTTCCATGGCGGCATCGCCGCCATGGAAAGGCCAGAACCATCAGGCATCATAATATGGATGGCGGTGCCTTCCAGGCACCGCCGCCATATTGTGCCCGAGTTCCGCCCAGCCGGCAATTGTGACGATTGCCGACCGGCGGAAAGCGGCGGACAGACTTTCCGTCCGCCGTGGTACCCCCCGCCATGGTAATATGGCGTGGGGTAAATGTGGTTGTGATGGCGGGCGGATCGCCACCACCGGCCGGGCGGTGGCGATCCGCCCGCCATCATAATCAGCCCCTTAGTGTTTCTTTTCAGCAGTGCACTACAGGTCGAGAGTTGGAACGGAGCTGGACAGATTCATTGTTACTCGGAGTCAGGAGGATAATGGAAGGACTCAGGGCGGGACTACCTCAACAACAGCCAGAAGAAGGAAGATATCAACTTCAGGGAAACCAACATAATGATGACTCTAAGAGGCCTACTCATCTCTGTGGACTGGTGAGAGATGCGTTAATTTGAGAAATGCAATGCTGCTTAGTGTGTGTGCTGGCTCATATTTAAAACTCCTCTATTATGTGGTCGGGTCGGGTCGGGTGGGGTGCCTGTTGTTGTAAGTAACTGGAGACAGCCATGTGATGTCAGCACATTATGCATGCATTTGGCTAAACGTTATGATGACAGTTGTGAGATTGATCAGCCCGGTACATGCAGCCAATTGTCTGTGATTGGCTTTAATTTGCTCTCACTTCTCAGTTAATCGATCGCACATGAGTCATAAAATGATTGATTGTAGTAGGCTTTGCTCTTGCTCTGCCTAGCTGAGTCTTCTTGGTACACTTAGCTTCTGTTCTGTCCTTCTTCTTGACTCTACAATATCCTTTCTGTTTTACAATATTCAGGCCTTTTCTTCTCCCACACAAATAGGTGAAAGCTCCATAACACTTACCTTACCGGACCACTTCAGCCAGGCACCCAAGATTGATGGACAATCCGAGAAGAATGCAGAACCACCACCCAATTTGGCAATACAGTATCATTTTTCTTTTAAAAATCAATTTTTAGAACTGTGTCAGTTTACCTCACTCCTCCATAATTTGTATACTATTTTTCAAACCTAGATGGCAAAACATTTAGATATATGACTGTTTCTGTTTGCAATGCATCTAACTGAACAGTGTCATACTCATTCCTTCATTTTCTTCCACAACAGATTGATGATGTGGTGCTCATCACCCCAACGAATATTGTGTTGTTCTGCAGTGTTTGTCTCTGTCTCACCTTTTCCCAGATCTTCTTTCCCATCCATTCATAAAACCCCTAACCCTCTTCCCCCGGGCTGTGTCATTTATTGAGGCATGACTTAATTTACACCACAAATAGATCACACACTTGGTGGGGCAGATGTGGTGAAAGTGACACCAACTCACTGCAGGATCCTCTATTACCTGAGCAATAGTCCACGTGGCCCCAATATTTTTACCCACATATTAAAGTGATCCATATTTTAGATATGGAAGAACATAATTCATCAACATCATCATTCAGGCCTTGTATTGCGTAAACGCTTAACCCTGTCCACTCCTGACTCTGACTCAACTCCTCCTGACTCGAAGATTTTGTAAGTTTAGCACTTTAGTTTTAAAAACTAGCTCCCCATTGCCCAGAAGAAGTTACTATAGCTAGTTTTTGTTATATCAGTTCTTCTTAATTGTGTCAGGGTGGTAGTCTGGTCTCATTCTTTTTAAATGTATGATGATAATATATAAATAATAAAAACCCACTAACGCTGTGTTTTCTTTCAATCTAGTTGCCTGTGATGGATAATACTTAGATTAATCCTAAAGTTGGAGTTCACCTAGGTGGGAGTGGGACCTCGCTTGTGATGCCTTCCATTAGCGCGCTAGCCTGCTACTACAACCACCACCATTATGTGGCACCTTGGGAAACCCTGCAGCAAGAACACTGAGAGAGGAATCAGCCCTCGCTTCATCTATTGAGGTAAGAGAACTATGGAGCGTTGCTGTAATATAGGCAATGACAATCCCCCCCTAGTGGCCAATAAAGTTAAAGAGGATAGTAGGATTAGGGTACCATATGGTATACACTTTTTAAAAAAGGTTTAAAAAACAGGCTGTGCTAAAAGGCAGCAGTGCAAAGTAACACAGCCCCAAAAAAAATTGAGGCATTAATAAAGTAAAATAAATATTTATTTCCCTTTTTAACAATAAAACCCACCCCTTCCACCCACAACTGACCCATCTTCCTCCTCAAACAAATCTCCCCGTCCCCAACCAATGTCCAACAAAAAAGTCCAATAAACAGTCCTGGTCCCAACTCCCATCATTCCCACCCTCTCTACCCACAACAAGCCCCTCTTACCAAAACAAATATTTAAAAAGTGGCTGAAGCAGAGGGCACTACACTACATGCAGGTCAGAAGCTGTTTGAGGTACCTCTCTATGCATGCCTGTCTGCTTTCAATGCACGCTAGCCTCAGCATGACGCAGCACTGGAAAGTGCGGTCTAAGTGCAAGGGGGGGGGCAGCAGTGTTGGTGTAACGGGCTGCCAGCGGTGATGGCGTTGTTGTTGCCGGGAGGCTGGAGGCAGAGGCGGTGGTGGTTGACTGGGGCCCCTCTTCGTTCGCCTCCTCCTCCAGGGCCACCAGGTGCTGATATTTGGCCCGTATGGCCTCCAATCTCTGCTGTCACAGCCGGGCTGCTATCTCCTGCCTAATAGCAGGAGTAGCTATTTCAAGAAAGAAAAATGAGAAATTGTAAACAATGCTCTGTGCAAAGCACTTCTTTAAAAGTATATAGTAGCACAGTAGTAGTCCATTGCTGGTCCCCTAGGGCCATTCGTATTTGATGTGATTATATACACAGCCATTTTTACCCACACATGCCTCACATAAGGCTGTAACTGTCTGAAAGGAATTAAGGCAGAATAACAGCACAATAGATTTAAAAAACTTTTTTTTTTTTTTAAGGATTTCCTAGTAAAGAAATAAACAGACACTTTGGGCCTGATTACGATGTCGGTCGGAAAGGCTCCGAATGGCATTCGGATTTTCCTAACCCGTGTCGGAACCCATGTTTCCGACTGACTCGGAAACATTGACAACCGACTGATTATGACAGAAGGAAATCATTCGGTCATTCCGACTCGGTTCCGACCGGCATTTGGAAACTCCGAGTCAGTCGGAGCCAATTTGTACAGCTCAATGGACAGCGTTTCCGACTGACCGATTTTGGATTCCAACAGCCTTTCCGACTCGGTCTGTCCGACATGAAAAGGCTGTTGGAAACCGACTTTGGGGTCCCCTGATGCCTCCGGTTGGGGGCTGTGGGTGTACCCAAGGGACCCCCTGTAGAACCATGCACAGTGTGACAGGCACCATGGGGTGCCAACCACAGGGTGGAAGGTTTTCTGCAACCACCCCTTTTCTCAATGGGAGCCTGTGTTGTCGGTCGGAACACAGGCTCCCGTTGAAGTCAATGGGAGACTTTCCGAAAGGTGTTCGGAAGCATCATAATCGGTCGGTCGGAACCTCTGACCGCGAGTCGGTCGGAACCGAATCCGACAAGGAGTCGGGAGGTTTAGTTTCCGACTGACATCGTAATCAGGCCCTTTGTGTGGAACAATAAAAATAAATGACCTCTCATTAATGATTAAGACATTATGCACTATAGAGTTCAAGTATTCTTGTTGTGCTAAATTAATGGAGACATGCTAACTAGTGCATCAGTAGTCGCTACTTTGCTGTTATGCACTCTGCAGCTGGAGCAGCTGTAATGGACAATTATCTTATCCCAATAGCCCTCCTCTTCTCCAAAATGCCTTTCAAATTTACCGTGACTCCAAGGCAGATGCATAGTAATGATACAACGTCACACACATCAGGTATAAAATCAAATGCAGATATTGTGTGCCGTAAATAGATGGGGGAAAACGATGCACTAAAGTTCAGGGAAAGGATTAAGGTACAGGATATATAGATTGTATTTGTCACATTCATCACATACTATCCCATCTGCAAAAACTCAAGGCACTTATTTCCACTTTACTCCCTGGCCTCGGCCTCCACCACAATTTATAATTATTTGTTTCCAGACAGAAATACCCCTCCACACTTTGAACCAAAGCTTTGACAAAACCATTCCAAACAAGCAAAGTATGTATGCAGGCCCCTCTCCAGAAGAACTCCCTTGTTTCTTTATCCAAGTAACTATCCATTCATAATTTTGTGTTTCTAGTATTCTTCACTATTTAATACCCACCATTTAAGCTTTACATTCTCTCATCCAGTCTTTCACCATTGAAAACCATTCATCCATATATATCTATCCATCCATTCATTCATTTACCTATCCACGGATCTCAACCATTCTTTCACAAACATACATTTACCCACCCATGCATACTTTCACTTATTCACCCTTTCACCCACCCAAGAAGAATTCCTTTCACCCATCAACCGTTTCACCAACCCAGGCAGGCATCCTTTCACCCATGTATGCTTTCACCCATCATTCACCCAACCATGCATCCTATCACCCATCTAGGCATCCTTTCACCTTCACTCACTCACCTTCACTCACCCACGCATCCTTTCACTCATACTATTTCACCCATCCTTTCTCCTTCTATCCTTTTTTCCCATTTTCCAACAACCCATTGTTTTTAGCGTTCATTATAAGCTTCTGTCTGCTGAGTTGCCGATAGAAGTGGCCATTAACTCAACCCTGCTGTAGCCTCTAAAGCAGTGGGTTCAAAACACCCTTGCAGTGAGTATCAGTATGCTAGTAATTGTCAATAAGCGAGCATTGTGACCTACCACCACCTGTCCCTGCTACCGCTGGGACTCCCCTTCGACTCCTGCCATGTCTGCTCTGCTGGTGCTGACCCTGGCACTGATGGTCTGTGTGGCTAGAAAAAATTACACATTTTAGATGCCAGATTCACCTCCCCTTATTTTATTTTTACAAAGTCAACCACAATTTGAGTTGCAGTATCTTCCATTAAAAGTATCTCGTTGGACATTTTGTTTGTTGGCAAAGTTTGAAAAGCCAGATAGTCAAGCCAACCAAAAACATTTTGTAAGGGAGGGGCAGAGTTATGATGACTCTTGGGTCATTGGTGCGCAATAAAGGGGAGGAATAATTGGTCAATGAAGGACATATGGTCTTGGCAGATGCAATGGGACCGTCCTTATACAAGTTTCCAGCCATGCTGTACTGTCATTGACACTACTGGTATATTACTACTATGTAAATGAATACATACACAACATTGGGGGTCCACCATTGATGACCAAGGCCAATCTCTAGTTTTACTGTTTGAGCATGCACAAGAAAAAGAAAGCCTTCTCAATGAACATGCGTAGAATAAGAAAGGCTTACTTGGGCATGCAATTGCAATCTTCACAGGAGAGTACCTGTCCTAAAATTGGTTCTATTAGTCTTACAGTACCAGTCCACAAGATCTATAAGGAGAGAGGGAAAGCTTACTGACAAAGCAGAAACAAGGAAGCTACAGACAGACTAGTACAGACAGGAGTAATTCAACTACAGAAATATAGAAAATAACTAGGATAATGCAAGGATAACAAGAATTTCACAAATATAGATAGAAGGATAACAAGAATGTAACAAACATAGATAGAAGTAGAAAGAAGAGGAGTTGGCAAAATACGAATTAGGAGAAAGGCACAATAAAAAAAAAAGGAAAAACTATTCTAAATGTGGAGTGGCAAAAGGTAGGGAAATAATATAATCTTAACAGGAGGACTTACTGGGGCCAGTAGATCCTTCAGCATCGGTCGCAGCGCTGTTGGTAGTGGTGGAGGTGGAACTCCCACCCGCCGTGGCACTAGTGGTGGCTCCCCATCTCCCTGACCTGCCTACATGCTGCCAGCCCTCTTCTTGTCCCTGGACGCTGATGTAAGAAATAAAGGAGAAAAAATAAAAAAGATTAGTGGTACAGTTAACAATCTTCCCAAAAATATTTTAACAGGCAAAGGCAGGCACAGTAACATTGAACTTTTATATATCAGATCACCTATACTACTACTTGTATTGAGTTGACCTATTCCTAATTTCCAAAACCTAAGCCCTATTCCAAATTTCCTAAACTACGTTTGGGAACTGCTAATGCATTGCAACGAATGATCTTTGCTTCTTTCTCAATCTCAAACCCCTTGGATGGGCTAACTCGGTCTCTCTTTTCTTCAATGCACAGATACATACTACACATTACTGGGAGATTGTTTGGGACTGTACAAGCTACATAAAGAAAGGCACAGAGAACACTAACTCACTGATATTACTACTACGGCCACTATCTTAGTGACAGGACAGAGGAGTCTTCATGAATTGTTAAATAATCAGCACAAGTGAGCACCAACGAGCATGATTAGGTAGAGCCGAGCATCTGGCTGGATCACATGATATTTGTAACGTAAACTTAACTTACCTCTGAGTGTGAGCAGCATGCTATTTGGGAAAAAAATATTAGCATAAAAAGAACACAACAAATAGTTCCTCATCGAGCCCCGCAACCTCCATGCCCAGCAGGTCCTGTTCCCTGTCCAGGATGTCGGCCCACCGGTGCGTTAACTACTAGTGGGTGCGCTGGATCCCAGAGCTCCGGCACACACTCTGGAGCACCATACCCCACAGCAGCCGAAGCTCCCGGAGGCTGTATCCACTGCCAGGCCTGTCACCTGCTGCCAGCATGGAGGGGAGGTGGCGCCACACATAACAAGCATTTGCAATGCAATAGGTCTCGCATTTACGCGAGTTTAAGCTATTGGCATTGTAAATGACAATGCCTTTTATTTATGTTTTTAAAACGAAAGCAAAAATAAAAGGCATTGTTATTTGCAATATCAATAGCTCAAACTCGCATAAATGCGAGACCTATTGCATTACAAATGCTTGTTTAGGACTTGTGCCCTGTATAGAACAAAGCAATCTAAGGACGTGTTTGACTACTTGGCTCATAATTTCGTTTTTTTACTTTTTCTAGAATTAAAAATTGCTCGAACATGGCGCAATAGAGGCGTAATTTGAGAGCGAGCCACATCACCCAAGCTCCGGTCACTGTCAGCTGCTGATCCGACTTTTAAAGAACAAACACGTAAACTGCAAAGTGAAGCAGAGAAAATGCCGGGACTTTTAAGAGCCGCGTAAGGGGCGCGCTGAATGTCATCATTGTATGGCATAGCAGTACTTATCACCTCCTAGCCATGTGGAGTTTAAAGTCACGGAAAGCTGTTCTTTCAAATCCGGAGTCGGGTCATATTGTGTGACACATTAGAAAATGCTCTGCATTTTATCGAACAGTTAACGAAGGCTGCGAACAGCATGGAGCTTTGATGTCACTCATCCGCAATACCACATGATGCCGCTCTCTTCACACCTCAAATTCGCACTTACCTGCCACCACCTCCGGGACGGTCTTGCCGCAGTCCTGGGCTCAACGCACCATTGGGACTCCCGGGCGAGAGTATCCCTGCTCCAGGCATGACTGGTTACCGCCCGGGCGGGGCCTGCTGTGAGGGTGGCTTCATCATCATTATAGCACTAGCGGAAATGGAAGGAAGACGCACGAGACACCGACCAAGAATGGAGAGGGTTCGACACTGAGAGCTTCGCGTAGGGGCACTAAACCCAGTAATACACCACTGATACCTAGCGCACGCCCGCACCAGACAGAGGGTATAAACTACCGGAGAACAGGGAGGGGGGTTCCATGCGCGCACACACTCTCTACAAGGGAACGTGGAGCAATCAGCATACAGCAGCTGCAAAAAGTGCAACGCGCGCGCGTCCTCCCTCGAACAGTCCAGTGAGGCTGGCAGACAGCGGGAGGAAGGAAAACAGGAACAACGGGAGGGGGGTGGGAACAAAGTAAAGTGGAGAGGGAGGAAGCGTCGCGAGCAGGAGTTGTGATCGCGAGCGAGCAGCCGCAAGCCGTACGCGTGCACATCTCCTGTCCTCCGACTTGTGCTAACGCCGCCGTACGCATGCACAACTCCTGTACATTCTATGCGTGCACATGTCCTGTCCCGCATCGCTAAGCAAGTCGACAACAATAGATCTCGCCTACGCGAGCAGCGCATGGCGCTTCGTCGCTAGGCGAGACCTAAAAAACTAGTGCAGCCACCTCCACCTCCAAGAAAAGGGCAGCACCCTTTGGCGGCGCCAATGACCGCAAGGTGTGCAGCTAACAGCTGCCCTGGTGCCGCCACTCCTTCCCTGGTCCTGCTCTGCCATGTCACTGGGGGGTCCAAAAAAAACAAAAGGAAGAAATAGGAGGAGAAAGAAAGGGAAGAGTAAAGACTTAGGGGCTCATTACGATGGCGGAAGGACCGCCACCGCCAGCCTTGCGGTGGCGATCCCTCTGCCATCGAACGATGATTTTCCCCCTGCCACATTACGATGGCGGGGGGAATCGGACCGTGTCCGTGGCAGGCGCAAAGACTGTCCGCCACGGATCCGCCACAGGCAATCATTCCGATTGCCTGGCAGACGGTCCAGATAGGGTAAAATGGTGGCGGTGCCTAGCAGGCACCATCCGCCAAATTACGATGCGGGCTGAAGCCAGCCTTTCCATGGCGGTGAAACCACCATGGAAAGGCTGGCAGGGATTGGTTTTGGGGGCCCGTTGCGGACCCCCCTTGTGCTGGGGGAGGTGTGGGTGCACTGGGGGGGTACCCATCTACATTTCACAGCAGTAAGTGGCAGACACCGTGTGGTGCCTACCACGTAGTGCAGTGAAATGCACAACCTGCATCTTTGACATCACAGCGGGTGTTGCAGTTAGCAGCACCCGCCGCAATGTTAAATTGCAAGATGCGACCGCCATGGTGGCGGTCGCATCCTAATTTGGTGTGCGGGACCGCCGCATGCATGGCGGGCGGTCCCACTCCCCGACACGATGGCGGACGGACTAAAGTCTGTCCGCCATCCTAATCGGCCCCTTAGACGGGAAAAACAAAAAATATAGAAATTCACGAAAAACACAAACAAAATGACAAAAGCGTAAAATACAAAAAACACACACTGATACAATAAAGGAAAATGAGGGGTTGATTAGTCAGATAGGGCAAGGGTTGAAAAGAATAAGGGTGGATTAGAAGCAGGCCCCAGCACCATGCACAGAAAACAAAATGGCCGTGCCCATGCAAACCGCGTAGTGCCACTTGCGTGTGTTTTTGAGTGTGAGATCATGCTACACGTTGCTGAGCGTCAAAAATGTAGCACAAACGGCCGTGTTGAGATGCTCCGCCCATTCACGGAATTCCACGTAGTTGCGCTGAGTTTTTGGACCGGTCCGCGGAATTCCGCATAGCAGAACTCCGCAAGCTCAGGTCAGGCCTAATTATTTCTTGAGATGCATCCACTGTCCTATATTAATCAAAACCCTCTTCACTCCATGCTTTGACACGTTATTCCTCACTGCCTAGGAGACCCATCCACTTTCCTGAAATGAGTCATCCTTTCCAGACTGTCCTTAGTAAACAACTCTACTTCTCATTACACTAAAAGGGCTTAATCAATCACTTCATTAGGAGTAATGCGATATGCCCACAGCATCTCTTCCACTTCCCAATCTTTTCTGTCGTTAGATGCCAATTGTATCACACCATTTATCACTCCTTTGGATCTTTAAACAGCGCTGTGACTGCTTGAATAATATAATGGTCTTGTGTACAATGACATTATGGGGGAAGATAGTTTCAACACAATACATACTGACTACCCTCTTGATATCAATAGCTACCACCTCCAGTGCCATAACTGGCTACACCGTGGGGCCCAGGTTATTTCAATGTAATTTGAATTTTGTCAGCAGTGGCACATTCCACACAAACCCTGCCCTAAATCCTGCCCTATTACTCAGAATCTACTCCCGGCCACCAGTACCACTATCTAGTCATTTTCTTAGGTTTTCCTTCATGTAAAAGGAGCATAATATTGCTCCTCAACGTCTTAGGTGGCACCATTTTACATTTCCTCAAAAGGTATGCCTTTTATTTTGTGGGATCATGTCTTCCTTCCCAAACACTAAGGGGTCGATTCCGATCTCGGCCGGAAGTGCATCTAACAGTATTTGTCCGGAAAAAATACAAGCCGAACGCGTGTTTCCCGACCGATTCGAACACTCGTCTGAACGAACAAGTACGATGCGCATAACAGCCCAGATTCCGAGCGAGCCGTACTCACCAATTCCAGCTCCTGTTCCCCGCCCGAGCCGGATCCGTAAACGCCGATTCGAGTCGCACGGAAGCAAATACACAGCACCTTCCGGCCGGACTAGTACGATGCGCCTTCCGTACGCGCCGAACCCGTCGCTACGTCCGGCACGTCAGAGCATCCGGGAGAGCTGCACATAAGCTCCGATTCGCGCCACAAGATGATCCACGGCGACGAGACGGACAAGCCAGCGATGAGTACGAGTCCAAGCCACGAGAAACCCGAACGAGACAACCCAACCATGAATCCCATCGCGCAGGTCCTACCAATACTCTACATCTATTACCGGGACCGGTACGGACGCGTACGGCGCAGACGGTAAGTCAAACACCCACAACACAAACAAACGACACGTACCCGAAATATGTCACACACACAAAGGGATGCACAAATGACGTACACTAGCAACAGCAGAACCATAGGGGCGGGATGGCTATCACCAATGCCATACACACCCATAGGGGGATGGATGCCTACCACTAATACCATCCCCACTCATAGGGGGATGGATGCCTACCACTACCACCACCCCTACTCAGGGGGGCCTCGATGCCTGTCACTACTACCCTCCCCACCCATAGGGGGATGGATGCCTACCACTAATACCATCCCCACTCATAGGGGGATGGATGCCTACCACTACCACCACCCCTACTCAGGAGGGCCTGGATGCCTGTCACTACTACCCTCCCCACCCATAGGGGGATGGATGCCTACCACTAATACCATCCCCACTCATAGGGGGATGGATGCCTGCCACTACTACCATCCCCACTCATAGGGGGATGGATGCCTGCCACTACTACCATCCCCACTCATAGGGGGATGGATGCCTACCACTACCACCACCCCAACTCAGGGGGGCCTGGATGCCTACCACTCCCACCACCCCTACTCATGGGGGCCTGGATGTCTGTCACTACTACCCTCCCCACTCATAGGGGGATGGATGCCTGCCACTACCACCACCCCTACTCATGGGGGCCTGGATGCCTGTCACTACTACCCTCCCCACTCATAGGGGGATGGATGCCTGCCACTAATACCATCCCCACTCATAGGGGGATGGATGCCTGCCACTAATACCATCCCCACTCATAGGGGGATGGATGCCTGCCACTAATACCATCTCCACTCATAGGGGGATGGATGCCTGTCACTACTACCCTCCCCACCCATAGGGGGATGGATGCCTGCCACTACTACCATCCCCACTCATAGGGGGATGGATGCCTACCACTACCACCACCCCTACTCAGGGGGGCATGGATGCCTGTCACTACTACCCTCCCCACCCATAGGGGGATGGATGCCTGCCACTACTACCTTCCCCACTCATAGGGGATGGATGCTCTACCACTACCACCACCCTTACTCAGGGGGCCTGGATGCCCTGTCACTACTACCCTCCCCACCCATAGGGGATGGATGCCTACCACTAATCCCATCCCCACTCATAGGGGGATGGATGCCTGCCACTACTACCATCCCCACTCATAGGGGGATGGATGCCTACCACTACCACCACCCCTACTCAAGGGGGCATGGATGCCTGTCACTACTACCCTCCCCACCCATAGGGGGATGGATGCCTACCACTAATACCATCCCCACTCATAGGGGGATGGATGCCTGCCACTACTACCATCCCCACTCATAGGGGGATGGATGCCTGCCACTACTACCATCCCCACTCATAGGGGGATGGATGCCTACCACTACCACCAACCCTACTCAGGGGGGCCTGGATGCCTACCACCCACACAACCCCTACTCATAGGACGGGTAATGCATGACACAACCAGCATACTCCAACATAAGGAATGTCTGAAAAATACATCCCCCAACACCATGACAAGCGTGTGTAGTCTGTGTCAAATGCCTACAACACTGAACATGACATTGAACATACAATGTGACCCCCTATCACATGTGTCACACATAAATGTGTGTGGCCTCCACAATGCAAGCAGACCATGACCACTGTGGGAATGGGGTCTAAACCCCCATCATCACACTGACCAAAAGGTAAGTGTGGGGTCCATAGCTGAAGCAAATTTTGAACAGTGTGGCAATGGGGTCTAACGCCCCATCATCACAGTGACCAAAAGGTAAGTGTGGGGTCCATAGCTGAAGCACATTTTGAACATTGTGGCAATGGGGTCTAAAGCCCCATCACCACAGTGACCAAAAGGTAAGTGTGGGGTCCATAGCTGAAGCACATTTTGAACATTGTGGCAATGGGGTCTAAAGCCCCATCACCACAGTGACCAAAAGGTAAGTGTGGGGTCCATAGCTGAAGCACATTTTGAACAGTGTGGCAATGGGGTCTAACGCCCCATCACCACAGTGACCAAAAGGTAAGTGTGGGGTCCATAGCTGAAGCACATTTTGAACATTGTGGCAATGGGGTCTAAAGCCCCATCACCACAGTGACCAAAAGGTAAGTGTGGGGTCCATAGCTGAAGCACATTTTGAACATTGTGGCAATGGGGTCTAAAGCCCCATCACCACAGTGACCAAAATGTAAGTGTGGGGTCCATAGCTGAAGCACATTTTGAACATTGTGGCAATGGGGTCTAAAGCCCCATCACCACAGTGACCAAAATGTAAGTGTTGTCATGGGAAAAGCTGCAAATGCCAAACTGCATGGATGATTCCTGGTCACACAACAACAAACACATCAGTGGCATAGTAGTGCTAGTGTCCCATAGCAACATAGATTGGGTGAGGCAAACAGTGCAGTGCCAATGAAACATCGCTTTGGCCATGTGCAGACAAACATCACCCATGGGGGCTCACATTGTCAACATTCACGAATAACACAATGACAGAAGTGACCATCATAATGCAGACCCACATATCTGCACCAATGGACACACAAATGTAGATATCCTGTGGAGACTGTAGATGTCAGGTGAACAAATACCATTCCATGGCAGCAATAGGACATACAAACCATGATCATTGTGCTGACTGATGACCTAGGAGTCCCAGGGACAGCAGGGAAACCCACCAAACAACATACAGCCAATGGCACACTAAAGAAATGCCAATGCAGTGGTGCAAATGCACAAACACAAACAGGCAGACTCACACTGCATATCAAACACAACAGGTGATGGGGGGTGCCAGTGTCCCCAGGCAACCACACAACACATGAGGAGGCCTGAATCCCTATTACACAGATGTCAATACAGTGCCACACAAAAGTAACTCATGGATCGGATTCCCTATGTGGGCAATCAGGCATTGTTAGATGAGAGGGAGCCCAAATTACAAATGTCACACAAGCTTGTAGGAACAGCAACTAACACAGCAAGAGACAGACCCACCACAGCACTACCCCCAGGGACCCCACATTGTGGTGACACTGGCCTGCATGATAATCCCACTGTGATGACAAAGGTAGATGTCGTACACACAGTGAACCACAGTCATGTGTCCTGAGCAACTAACTACCATCACACCTACACAAGCACAAATCAATCAGCACGGCCTGTCAGCCAAGGCCAACATGGAGGTAGGGGTCTAGCCGTGCAACAACTCTCATTTGCACACACTCAACACCACACACCTTGACCTCCACCAATGTGCAGCAGTGAAGCTCACATGGACTGGTGACATTGCACATGCACCCATGACAATCCCAGGGGTGGTGGGGGAACCAAGGTGGAGATACCCATCACACATGGCCAGTCAACAAGACTTGTGAATGTCTGACACACTGCACAGTACGCTGTACATGGGCATGACGTCAAATCCACACCAACCAATGGGATCCCGGCCACAGTCACACACCAATGAAGAAGCCAAGGTCACCCACAAAGAACACACATAGACAACTTCCAACATTGCAGCTCTGACCCTGAGGAGTGGCAGCAGTCACACACACAACGTGTCACAATCACTGAAAGCTAACACAAACTGTAAATTACATGACTTGTGTAACCAACAAGTGCCAAGGGGAATCCTGACTGTGTCTCATCTGCGTCTGCCCACAAACTCAGCCCTGACAGCAAACACACCTATGGATGACACCCTGATCACCAGTAATGTGCCATGCACCCACATCACAGAGAACCCAGTGCGAAGATTTGGGGGAACATTGCTCAACTCAGCAAGCATCACAAACAGGAACATCACTAGGGACCCCAGCCTGCGTAGCAAAATGGAAGTGAACACACACAGACATACTCACACAACACACACCTTGGGCTCAGGCAATGTCACGGAATTACACACTGCCATGAGGGGACTCCACTCCTGTGTACGGAAAGCTGTGCCATACGTTGTCTCTGCAGGGCTCAATCATGTCAGCAGAACACTTGGTCACTCAGTCAACAATTAACACAAAATGAAGGCTCTCGTCACATCAGCCTGGTCATGGCAGTGTCACCGAAATCATCTGCACCGATCAAATACACATGTATAGCAAGTTGCACTGATACCACAGATGAGTCCTTCCCCATTGATGCCCAAACTTGCATGTCCAGTGGAGATGGTCACACGGTCAGGGAAATAGACAAATTGAACAATGGCAAGCACAACAGATGTGCAGGGGTGTAAGCCACAGATGTGATATTGCAAAAACATGTAGGGAATCCCATTGGCAAATATGAAAAACATGACACCCTCATATTGCTGCAAAGGATGACATGGCTACACACCAGGATAGGACACATTCACCGTGGACCACATGGGGTCCTGCACAGTAACACTTCATTTACCTGATAGCAAAAATCACCATCACTGCAGCAAGGGCATGTTTAGCATCCTCAACATCATGTACATCTGAAGCAAAACCACTGGAGAACTGAAAGGAGCTTTATTCAGCATATGTGATTTCATAGTAGAAAGTCCAGACAAAACCCAAAGGCCAATGGCCAGTCCATGACGAAAGTCCAAACAGGGTGACAGTGGCAGATATCACCCTTTGCTTTCCTGCACTGCTACTAACCAGGGACACTCCCCTCGGAGGGGCATACGGGGGGTCAGGCCAGGCACCGCAGGGACAGGATCAGGGCTCACCAGAAGGAGGCAGGTAAGGGGTGGCTGGTGGTGGAGAGTCACTGACAACTGCAGTGGAGGTGTCTGACATGGTGTGTGCCGGCACAACTGGGGGCATGAGTCAGATGGTGTGGGTGCCGGCACAACTCCAGTGGGCTGGCCAGATGGAGTGGACAGGTTCCCCACTGCAGTGCCCAAGTCAGACGGGGTGGTAGTGGACTCCACTGCAGTGCCCATCTCCGGGGGAGTAAAATGGGGTTCAGGTAAGGTGGGCAGGACAGAGGGGGAGGACACGGTCTCCACACCAGTGGCACAAACATGGGCGGTGGGAGGTGTGGGGCTGGAAGAGCAAGTGGTAGGTGGAGAAGGCCGCATCATTTTGGGGATGGTGTATATGTGGGTGGGGGAACCTGGGACAGGGTGTGGTGGGGGAACCTGTGTTGTGGGTGCCTGAGGGATGGAGGAAGGAGACTGTGTGGTTGACCCGCAGGGCGGTGGCAGGGTCTTGCTCTTCCGGGACCGGGGGACTTGCAGGTGGGGGCCTCAGTCTGTCTGCGCCTGGGGAGGGTGTCCGGGGGCAAGGGGCACTCCCTCTGTGTGGGTGGACTTCCTCTTCCCCTGTATGCTGGATCAGCGGGATCGGAGGGGAAGAGGCCGAGGTCACAGAGGAAGAGCTGCTTTGCAGGTGGGGTTGCAGGTGAGGCAAGGGAAGGGGTCTTGGAGGGAGAGGATTTTGAGGACTGCGGAGTGACTGTGGATGCCTGTGTGTGTGTCTGTTCCCCATCCCCTGTGGGTGTGGTATCAGTCCCCTGAGGATGCTTGTGTGCACGTTTTGCCCTTGTTTTGTGTGTTTCTGTGCTGCTCGTGTCTGTGTGTTTGGGTGATTGTGCAGGTGTGCATGTGCTTGGGACAGGTAGGGTGCCAGAAAGTGTGGATGGGACAGAGGTAGGAGGGGTGATGGACTGTTGGAGGAGGGACACTGCTGCCGTCAGGGAGGAGTCCATGGACCTATTGCTCCTCTGTAGGGCAGACATGCCCGTCGAGATGCCCTCCATGAACGACACCAGCTGTGTCAATAGAGTGGTGTGTGCATGGAGGACACTCAGCATTTCTGTCTGCCCTACATGGAGCTGCCGAAGTAGGTACACAGACTCCTCACTCAGGGCAGCACGGGACACAGGGGCAGGGGGTGCGGTGCCTGGCACGAAGGAGACACGCTCCCGAACACGGGAGCTTCCACAGACCTCTGGAATGGGAGCCAATGGGAGGGCGGTGGTGGTGGTGGTGGTGGTGGTGGCGGGGCCAGACATACTAGCTGGGGTGTGGTGGCTGCTGACACCCGCCTCCACAAGGGAGTCATCCTCCGAGCTGCTGTGGTCCTCAGCTGAGGTGGATGGTGCTGAGGACTCCTCGGTGTGGCTCCCCTCGCCCTCCGTGCCACTGGGTCCCTCCGACCACTCATCGGCTGCTGACCCAGTCTGGATCTGCAGCTCCACCTGGTCCGTGGAGCTGTCCCCTCCTGTGGACGTGGATGTATCTGCAAACAATTAGGGAAACAGACAAACATCAGTCACCTGCACTGACCGCACACACCACAGTAAGTACAGCACATTACAGAGCAAGCCCTGGCATCCTCAGTTGAACATTGCCAAAAGTCCTCACACAGATCAGGAGAAGCCAATTGTCAGTATGATGGTCAACCATGGCACTCACACCCCTCCTGCCCTTGCACCCATCTGTCTGGTGCCTGTTGGATGGTAATACCCCAGTGTGGACACATGCACCACGTACACAGTTGTTGGACATTGCAGAGAACACGGTGAAGTATGTGAACATGCACACATCACATCTCTTGCCACTGAGTTAGTACAGGTGTCCGGATAAAGGGATGGCCAGAGTCTAATTAGAAATGCATGTGATGCATACCAGCACCAGACACCATGATGCACCCATGTCCGGATAGTCAATGCCACAATGGGGTGCATGTTGCACATGTCACTCCCCTGCAGGATCACTCTTAGGAAGTTAAATGCCATGGCACAGGCATGCCTGCAAAGTCATACATCACTGTCTCCAGTCACATGGGCATGGCAGCCAGCCAACAACAGTCTGCACTGTGTCACAATCCTAGGTATTGGGGAATGCAAGTTATGTAGCTGACAAGTGCACATTTCCATCCCCCACAAACCACATCATCTGAACTCGTATTTGTCCACGTCATGCCAATTGGACATATGGGAGACATGAAACACAACTCTATGAACCTGAGCACCTCACAGTCTGCTGTGAATGAAAAACAGCTGCCTGAAGTTCACAGTCGCATACACCTGTGTGCACAGTCAAGTGATCAAACACCTATAAGTCACAGAAGTATCGTCTCTCATGGTCACATCTCAGATGGCATGCTGAGCCCTAAACGATAAACATCCCAGTAGTCCTGACAACGAAGCCACAGCACAATGACACAGAGGCAGACACCTGAGGGAACATTTCACTGATCACAACATGTCAGCTGATACACGGGAGTGGGAGTACAGAGTGTATTGTATGCCCTGGAGTAGGCATGACTGTCCTGCTCCACCTGAAAGAGGGATGAGCCCTGGACAGTAGGCAGGTGGCTAAGCATGTGTGACACACTTGATATACATACTCCTGAGGCCCAAACATTGTTCCCACCCGCAGCATGGGGGTGTGCCAAATACCCCAGGGACATGTGGTGATTCAGGTCAGCAAGTGGACCACATAACAAAGTTACACCCAGATTACATGTCAGAACTTAGGCATTGTGTAAGCAATTGACCCACCCATGAATCCCACAACAAAGTCACGGGAACAAATGCTGTCCCCCACCTTGAGCGAAGCAAAATGCAAGGACACAGTACCCAAGTGACACAATTTCCTGACTGTAAGGGCCACACATATGCGTATCAGATGAGGAGTGGGCATGTCACAATTGAGGGACATGGGTCCTGGACCACAAGACTGATGTACTGTGGAAGTTTAACCAGGCCAGAGGAGGGCACATAGCATGTCAGACAAAGTTCACAGTGCAGTCATGGACTCACACCCTCCTTGCTGCTGTCTGGCCTTCAGCTGCACATCCAGGTCAGGGAAGACCACCACCAGGATCCTGAGCATGTGGGGGGTCAGGGTCCGGTGTCCGCCCCTCCTGCGAGGAGGCAACAGCTTCAGCTGGACCCTTGCGATCCTCCGGGTCCAGCCCCGAAGGTCCTGCCACCTCTTCTGGCAGTTGCGGATCCGGCGCTTGTAGACCCCCACGGATCTTACTGCCCGGGCGATGGTCAGCCAGATTTCCTGCTTCTGGTGGGCATCAACCTGTGAGGATGACAAAGTGAAAATGCCATTACTACATATGCAACATATACGTGCATCACACAGTTGGATATACATGTCTCAATCACAGGGGCATATGATGTACACAGGCAGTGCAACGATGGCTATGAACAGTTTGCCAGCAGTTACTACATGGTATCATTGTCTGGGAAGTAAAACCTTGTTGGAATGCACTGTTACTGCACTGTACCTGTTCAGTGCATGTAACTACACACTTTGGGGGTGAGAACTACTCAGTGAGCATGCTAGCCAGTGGTGTGCACACTGTAAGTCTTGCTAGTCAGACAACATGCACAATTAGTAAGGCAGTGGACAGCACACTCCACCTGCTCCCCTGGTTTCCCATACAGCTTGCTGTACATATGGAAGGAGGCTGTCCAGCAGGGCCTGGTTCTCCTCAAGGCTGAAGGCTGGGGCTCTCTCCATAGTACGTGCCATTGCAGTAGCCAGAGGATGCAGAGACAGCAGCAGTGTTGGTGGCAGATGTCGTCCTGGAGCATGTAGTGCAGGCAAGTGAGCTCTCAGGGGGAACAGCCAGCATTATATGTGTGCTGCAGAGGCAGATGCTGTCCCATGTGTCCAAAGTGATAGGTCCAGAGTCGTTTGCATCTTCTGAATCTGGCCAATCCTTGGAATTGCACCACTTATACACGCCCACAGCATCCTTCAAAGTTAAACTTCATGACACCTCATGAATTTGCAACATTGTTGTGGCTGGCCAACTGAATTCACTGCATCAGACTCGTTACAGCTTCGAAACGCGTCCGTCTGCCATGCCAGGCCCTAGCCAATGCATGCGCACTGTCCGGACCATTGCTGTACAACGCGTATTTAAAAAACAACGCGTACACGCTCACAACAGATGCAATGGCCAGTGCGTGCACACCGATCGGTCCATTGCTGTACAACGCGCTACCCGCTCACAACAGATTCAATGGCCAGTGCGATGCGCACCGATCGGTCCATTGCTGTACAACGCGTACTCGCTCACAACAGATTCAATGGCCAGTGCGTGCACACCGATCGGTCCATTGCTGTACAACGCGTACCCGCTCACAACAGATGCAATGGCCAGTGCGTGCGCACCCGATCGGTCCATTGCTGCTACATACGCATACCCGCTCACAACAGATTCAATGGCCAGTGCGCGGCGCACCGATCGGTCCATTGCTGTACAACGCGCACCCGCTCACAACAGATTCAATGGCCAGTGCGTGCGCACCGATCGGTCCATTGCTGTACAACATGCGTACCCGCTCACAACAGATTCAATGGCCAGTGCGTGCGCACCGATCGGTCCATTGCTGTACAACACGCACCCGCTCACAACAGATGCAATGGCCAGTGCGTGCGCACCGATCGGTCCATTGCTGTACAACGCGTACCCGCTCACAACAGATTCAATGGCCAGTGCGTGCGCACCGATCGGTCCATTGCTGTACAACGCGTACCCGCTCACAACAGATTCAATGGCCAGTGGTGCGCACCGATCGGTCCATTGCTGTACAACGCGTATTCCGGGAAACAACGCGTACCCGCTCACAACAGATGCAATGGCCAGTGCGTGCACACCGATCGGTCCATTGCTGTACAACGCGTACCCGCTCACAACAGATTCAATGGCCAGTGCGTGCACACCGATCGGTCCATTGCTGTACAACGCGTATTCCGGGGAAACAACGCGTGCCCGCTCACAACAGATTCAATGGCCAGTGCGTGCACACCGATCGGTCCATTGCTGTACAACAGCGTCCCTGTACAGGTCACTCGCATATGTCACCATGCTTGTCACTGGTGAACGTATGCCAGCCACATATACTTGCCAGGGACTCAGGGGCACACCTACAACACCACAGCCTGTCCACACTGTATCCTAAGGCATGTAAGGCTGCATTACCTTTCTGTGTATGGGGGTCAACATGTGGTTTTGGGGTGGCACTTGGGGACCGCCACTCCCAGGCTGTGCACGTGTTCATGGGGACAGGATCCTTTGTGTGTTGTGCACATGACCACTGTGATGTGCAACTGTTCATTTCAGAGCATGTGGCATGGTCACGTTTCCAGGTTGTGTATGTGTATGACATGTCACATACCCCCAGAGTCCCATGTGGGAAGGTATGTACATCACAGGGTGACCCATTGCCACAATGGTGATGGCCCTCCACAGTCTGTGTGCATGTTGTGTTTCCGATGTCTCTGATTCCATGTGCCCAATGGGAGACAGTCTCCACATCCACGTTGTTTGTGCATGGACTTTGATGTTGTGCGTGTGTGTGTCACAGACGTCCATGTCTGTCCTGCGGAGGCAACAGGGGCCACTACCTGTGGGAGTCATGTTTGTTTTTCTGACGTGTACACATCTGACTGACATGTGCTTACTGCACCTGTGGGCTAGTTAACACAGACTGTGAATAGGTGTGGTGTCTGTGCATTCCACTGTATTTCCTGGCAACATCAGTGTAGGCGATGAGTCTGATGGCCCTGGTGTGTATGTGTGTGTGTAGCCCTAGTGGTGTGTCTCCCTCATATGTGTCACGTCGCCATGACTCACATGACGGTGTTGAACTTGCTGTGGCAGTTAGCATGCACAGTGTCATTTAGCAGATCACCATCTCCATGACAGAAACCACGTTGGAATCACAACAGAGGCAAGTATGGTGTATTAGTGAGTTTATTTCCATACATGTGTGAGGATAGTGTACATTGGGATTGGAATTAACCCTGGGCGTAGTTTGCGTAGTAGCACTTCACGTAGCTACGTGAAGTACATTTTGAACTATACGTAGCTATGCAAATTGCATAGTGCGTAGCTGTGTGTTTGACTGCACTGTACAATAATTGCCAAAGGCATCTTGCACAGTGCAGAGTTAAGATAAAATAAGTATCTCTGTCTTTATATGCTAAAATGCAATCAAAAAATCAAAAGTGAAATCAATAAATTAACAAGCAGTGAGAGAGGTGATGATTTTGGTATCCTCCCTAACCTAGGGGGAGAACCAAGCAGATGCCTTGAAAAGAAAAAGCACATCTTTGGAACGAGTTCAGTGGTGGTCCCATTCTCTTAGGACCACCCCAGCACAGTTATTGGCAAAAATACAATCCCAGCCAAAGGCCTGCAAAGCATTATGGGACGAGATTAGCAGTGGGCAGTGAATATTATAGTATCCAATATCAAAATAATTCTGACAAAGAGCTGCAGTTCCACTAGTCGTTACTAGATGTCCCTCACGAGTCAAATGCAAAAGCTTCATGAAAGGGTTTCAATGCTTTTGCATTTGACTCGTGAGGGACATCTAGTAACGACTAGTGAAACTGCAGCTTGATGTATTAATAATTTCAATGCTTTTGCATTTGACTCGTGAGGGACATCTAGTAACGACTAGTTGAACTGCAGCTCTTTGTAGAATTATTTTGATATTGGACACTATAATATTCACTGCCCACTGCTAATCTCGTCCCATAATGCTTTGCAGGGCCTTTGGTTGGGATTGTATTTTTGCCCATAACTGTGCTTGGGGTGGTCCTAGGAGGAAGGGACCACCACTGAATCGTTCACATGATATGCTTTTTGTGTTCAAGGCATCTGCTTGGTCCTCCCCTAGGTTAGGGGAACCCAAAATCATCACCTCTCTCATTGCTTGATATTTTCCTTGTCAAAGTTCACTTTTGTGAATTTGTTATATGCTTTTTAGCATAGAAAATTGCTTTAACAAACACATTTGTATGTGTTTAATATACTGCTGCTACGCTACGTCCATTAGCACAGTTTTTTACTCTGCTACGTCCGTGAGCGTAGCAAAGTATTATGCCCAGGGTTAATTGGAATCCAAAATTCCCAGATGAGTTGGAAGTCTTGGTAGCAGAAATGTCCTGAGTAAAGTCCACAGTCATCTGATACATTGGACCAACTTAAGCTCCCCATGTCATGTGGGAGAGTTGTGTTGCATTCGACAGGGTGAACAGTTTGCACACAAAGGAGAATTTTTCAGAACCGGTCATGGCCATCGGCCTCTCAGTTTTCCTTCCTCGGACGACCCCTCTTCTTTCGGGGGGGACCCTCACGTGCAGGCTGCTGCGGTGCAGAGGACTCTCCGCCAGAGTCATCCTCCCTCCCTGTGGCAGTTGCAGTTGTTGCAGCACCAGATGTTGTGGGCACACAGGGAGGTGTGGCCATGTTGGTGCTAATCTGGCGGAGGCATGTCAATATGTCCCTATGCACCGCTGTCAGTTCTTCCAATGTGTCCCACTTGGACTCCATGCCTGACATGTGTGTCTCCACACGGGACATGTGTGAGTCCAAGCGGGCATGATGGGCAGCCTGCTGCTGTTGAATGTCCTTGAGGATCCCCACTACCTGGCTGACCTCTCCGGTGCTATTCTGGTATGCCTCAGCAATGCGTGCCAGTTGTGGGTCATCATGCAGTCCAGACCCCTCTGCAAACAGCGACCTATGTCTACCACCCCTCCCACCACCCAAGGCGACACGTGCGGGACCTGTGGTGGCACGCACAGGTGACCGTAGGCACACTTGGGGGTTGTTACTGGTGTCGTTGTCCGTTGCTCCACGTTGGGCCGGCGTCTCTGTGCTGTTGTCATCGGTGGTCCTTGGTCTGTCCGTGTTGGCAGGGGTGGTCTGTGTGTTGGCAGTTGTTTGAGGGGTGGGTGCAGGGGGTGCAGATGTTGGTCCTGCTGGTGCTGCATGATGACTCACACCGGAGGGGCCAGGTAGGACTTCGCCATCCGAGGAGTGCAGAGGCTGTTCCACACCAGTGAGCTCAGTGTCCCCCGGAGCCTGGGACAGGGACTCCTCATCGTCTGCTGCTGTGTCCTCATCATCACCTGTTTTTGGAAGAGACACACAATGTATGTTATGTTTCTACGGGCATCAATGGTTCACACACCTGACAGTTGTGACTGTACCTCTGGATGCGGGCCTGTACATTGCATTGTCCTCAGTTGTCACAGTCAGAGGTTGATATTGGTGTAGCACATTGTCCTGCCAACCTGAAGCTTTTCAATGTGAATGTTGAGGTGTGTGCATGGCCAGCATTGGTGGTATTTGGTGGACATCCGGCCCTCCTTCTCCCCCAGCCCAGTTATCCCACCATGAAGCATGCCACCCTTGCAGTGTGTGCAGGTTGACTCTCAGGATGTCAGTCAGTGGTGTCCTGCTGTTGGTTGTTGCACTGTTCCCAGCAGGGCCTTGTGCTCCCACAGCTGAGGCCAGTGTCAGACATCTTTGAAGTGGCTTTTCACTCCCTGTGAGGTGTGCATGCTTCAGTGTGAGCTTGCTGGGGCCATGTGGGTGGGGGATGTTGAGCTGTGACTACCACTCCCATCATGCTATTGCCTACACCCCCTACCCAGCATGCCCATACTTCCTTCCTTTTGACTCTGCTTCCCTGTGGGGGTAGTGTGCCTGTGCTGACAGGATGGCTGACAGTGTTGTCCTGGCGTTTGTTTGGCTACAAGTCCCAAGAGTGTCCCTGTGCTTCACACAGCATAACCCAGGGTGGTGGTTCTTTGTGGGATATTTAATTGGAGTGTGAGGCATTGCATTCTCCCAGGTGAGTTGTGTGGAGTTTGTGTTAAGGGTGTGTGTAAGAAAAGCTGCTTGTAACTATGGTCAGAGCTGTCAGTCCTCCTTCCCACCCAGCCAGATATCCCACCATGGAACGTGCTTCCATTGCAGGGAGTGCAAGTTGGCTTTCAGGATGTCAGTCAGTGGTGTCCTGCTGTTGGTTGGTGCCCAGTTCCCAGCAGGGCGCTTGTGCCCCCACAGCAGTACCCAGTGTCAGCCATCTTGTCAGTTGTTTTCCACTCCCTGTGATGTGAGCATGGTTCAGAGTGGTGTTGATGGGCCAATTGTGAGGGTGAGCAATATCTGTGACTGCAACTCCCATCATGCTATTGCCTACACCCCCTTCCCAGCATGCCCATACTTCCTTCCTTTGGAGTGGACTTCACTGTGTGTGAGTGTGACAGCAATGGCAAGATGGCTGACAGTGGTGTCCTGCTGTTGGTTGGTGCACAGTTCCCAGCAGGGCCTTGTGCTCCCCACAGCAGTACCCAGTGTCAGCCATCTTGTCAGTTGTTTTCCACTCCCTGTGATGTGAGCATGGTTCAGAGTGGTGTTGATGGGCCAATTGTGAGGGTGACCAATATCTGTGACTACAACTCCCATCATGCTATTGCCTACACCCCCCTTCCCAGCATGCCCATACTTCCTTCCTTTTGAGTGGACTTCACTGTGTGTGAGTGTGACAGCAATGGCAAGATGGCTGACAGTGGTGTCCTGCTGTTGGTTGTTGCACAGTTCCCAGCAGGGCCTTGTGCTCCCCACAGCTGAGGCCAGTGTCAGACATCTTTGAAGTGGCTTTTCACTGCCTGTGAGGTGTGCATGCTTCAGTGTGAGCTTGCTGGGCCATGTAGGTGGGGGATGTTGATCTGTGACTACCACTCCCATCATGCTATTGCCTACACCCCCTTCCCAGCATGCCCATACTTCCTTCCTTTTGACTCTGCTTCCTGTGGGGTAGTGTGCCTGTGCTGACAGGATGGCTGACAGTGTTGTCCTGGCGTTTGTTTGGCTACAAGTCCCAAGAGTGTCCCTGTGCTTCACACAGCATAACCCAGGGTGGTGGTTCTTTGTGGGATATTTAATTGGAGTGTGAGGCATTGCATTCTCCCAGGTGAGTTGTGTGGAGTTTGTGTTAAGGGGTGTGTGTAGAAAAGCTGCTTGTAACTCATGGTCAGAGCTGTCAGTCCTCCTTCCCACCCAGCCAGATATCCCACCATGGAACGTGCTTCCATTGCAGGGAGTGCAAGTTGGCTTTCAGGATGTCAGTCAGTGGTGTCCTGCTGTTGGTTGGTGCCCAGTTCCCAGCAGGGCCTTGTGCTCCCCACAGCAGTACCCAGTGTCAGCCATCTTGTCAGTTCTTTTCACTCCCTGTGATGTGAGCATGGTTCAGAGTGGTGTTGATGGGCCAATTGTGAGTGTGACCAATATCTGTGACTACAACTCCCATCATGCTATTGGCTACACTGACTTCACCAGCATACACAGAATTCCTTCCTTTCAGTGAGCTTCCTGTGAGGTGGTGTTCTAGTGGTGGCAAAATGTCTAACTGTGTTTGTTGGTTATATTTGTGCCACTGCCTTGCTGTATTTGTAGTTAGGTTTGTACATATCATGACACAGTTACATATCACTATGAGATGGCATGTATTGTGTTTATCTGACTGACAGACACATCTTGGGGTGATTATCTTTTGGTTGCTGTGGATTTGCTAAGGGTGCATGGTTTGACTATCCCCTTGACAGTGATGTGTGTGTATTGTCACACAATAATGTGTATATTAGTTGTGTACTCACCAGGCTCTGGGATGTTTGATAGTCCATATACGCTCACTGGTGGTAGGATGGCCCGCACCTTCTCCTCCCAGGGCCTGAGGTATAGTGGTTCGGCAGGAGGGCCACTGCCGGTGCGCTGACTCACGATGTAATCCTTCTTTAGTAGGTCCCTGACCCTCCTGCGCACATCATACCACCTGTTCTGGATGTCTTCCTTTGTGCGCAAACATGGTGATTGAATATTAAATATGGAAATTGCATAATTAATTTTAGGTGAGGGTTATGGGATTTATAGGGGTAAAGGGTGGGAAGTAATTTATGTTTAATCAATTAATAATTAGTTGATCATTATTATTAATTCTTTAATTGATATTTAATTAGGGTATTTGTTTACATTTTTTGTGTGTGGGTTTTACTTTTATAGGGGTAAAGGATGGGGAGTGAATTAATTTTACTTACTTTATAATTAGTTAAATACTATTAGTTTTTTAATTGAAAATAAGTTTTAATTTTGTAATTAATTTTTTTTATAGTTTTATTTTAGCTGTGCGTTGTGGGGATTATAGGGGTAAAGTGTGGGAAATTAATTAATTTTTATGAGTTTTAATTTGTTTTTAATTAATAATATTTCTTTAATTGGTAATTAATTATGTTAATTATGGAAGTAAATTTTTTTTTAATTTAGGTGTGGTTTGTGAATTGTGTGGGTGTTATAGGGTAGAAAATAAAAAAGTAAATTTATGTAGTAATTAATGTTTTTGTTTCTAAATAATTTGTAATTAAAAATACTTATTTGTTTGAAAATTATTTTTATTTTATTTAATATAATATTTGTGGGTATTTGTCATATGTATTTAACATTATAATATGTTTCTTTTAATTTTTTAATATTAAATATATTTGTATTTTAATTTTTAACATATTTATATATATTTTTATTTATTTTGTTTTTTAAATATTTTTGTTGTTAATATTGTTTGTTTTTAATTTTGAACTGACTGTAGTGAGAATATTAATTGTACCCCTCCGCAATCCAACACTTTCCCTACTGTTGCACTCACTGGAGCAGGAATAGTAATTGTACCCCTCCGCTATCCAACACTTTCCCTACTGTTGCACTCATTGGAGTGGGAATAGTAATTTTTACCCGTCCGCTATCAAACACGTTCCCTACTGTTACAATTATTGGAGTGGGAATATTAATTTTTACCCCTCTGCTATCCAACACTTTCCCTACTGTTGCACTGATTGGAGTGTGAATAATACATTTTACCCCATCACTATCCAACACTTTCCCTACTGTTGCACTCACTTGAGTGGGAATAGTAATTTCTACCTCTCTGCTATCCAACACTTTCCCTTCTGTTGCACTCACTGGAGTGGGAATAGTCATTTTTACATCTCCGCTATCCAACACTTTCGCTACTGTTGCACTCACTGGAGTGGGAATAGTAAATTTTACCCCTCCGCTAACCAACGCTTTCCCTACTGTTACACTTACTGGAGTGGGAATAGGTATTTTTACCTCTCCGCTATCCAACTCTTTCCCTACTGTTACACTCACTGGAGTGGGAATAGTAATTTTTACCCCTCCGCTATCCAACACTTTCCCTATTGTTGCACTCACTGGAGTGGGAATAGTAATTTTTACGCCTCCGCTATCCAACACTTTCCCTACTGTTACACTCACTGGAGTGGGAATAGTACTTTTCACCCCTCCGCTATCCAACACTTTCCCTACCGTTGCACTCACTGGAGTGGGAATAGTAATTTTTACCCCTTTGCTATCCAACACTTTCCCCTACTGTTGCACTGACTGGAGTGGGAAATTTAAGTTTAAAGATTTTTAAATAGTTTAATGTTTTAATTTATAATAAAATGTTTTTATTAGATTTTTATGTTATTGGTATATATGCATATATATAGATATATATAGATATATATATATCTATCTCTATATATATATGTACATTTTTATAAAATTTTAAAATGATAAAATACATTTAAATTAATAGTTTATTAATTGTTTTGAAGTAAATATGTATATTAATTATTATGTATGTTTTTAACTTTTTTTGATTAAGTTTATTTGTTATGTTTGTTAAAAAGTATATTAAATCTACTTTATTTTTTATATTAATTTTATTATTTAACATATTTAGGCGTCCATTACGATACCGGGCGGAATAAAATCCGCCATCTACCATAGCGGTAAACAACGCCCGCCTACACCGTCTGAATACCGACCGAGCAATCACGATGTCGCAGACCGAACACCGCCCGCGGCGGAAAAACCACACACAAATACCGCCCGTCTATGTCCGAAGTCGAAGTCCATCCGTCCGCCTACGGACGCAAACCCGCACGACAACCCAAAACCGCCCGCCCTGACTACCGAGACACCGGCCGTGAAATTAGGATCTTCCCGACATGCAGGCTCGGCAAATCCACAAATACACCGCCCGCCATCGTAAACAACAGTGATGAAAATGGACACGGCGGAAGCCCTAGGCGGCCACGTCCCTGCACAGAAAACATCCGCGGACCAAAGAAACACACACAACATGGCCAACAAGTCCACACAGCAAGCCACGCCCAAATACCCAAACACAGTACACATCCCGAAAACACATCCCCCTGGACAAACAAAATAAACTACAAATCCCAGAACACCAGCCACAACACACCTGAAAACAACAGCACATCATGACACACCCACATAGGTAAGTACAAATGCAGCCCCTTCACAGACCACAATCCCTTGCAACACTACAAACTGAGGACGAGAGCACAGAACACAGCGAGACAGAAAGGACAGGAGCACACCACAGACACAAACCCATCACCACCACCACCACCAAACACCGGCCCCACAAACCCCCTGCACATCACACACCACACACACACACCGGACCAGCACCACAAACACAAAACCACACACCATGGCAGCACAGAGAATGCCCAAGTTCACTTCCACTGAGCTGACGGTCATGGTCAACGAGATCATCAAGGTGCACCCACAAATCTATGGGAACCAGGTCAACAGACACCACTAGCCACCAGAAGCCGGTTGTGGAGCAGGATCGTGAGACCAGGTCAATGCAGTCGGGAACGTGCCACGCAACAGAGCCGAAATCACCAAGAGGTGGCACGACATGAAAAGAGTGGTCAAAAGAAGGAGGCCAAGAATCGGCAGCTGGCTGACAGGACTGGCGGAGGAAATCCCCGCTATTTAAGACCTTCAAGGCTTGGGAGGAGAAGGTGCGAGGCATCCTACATCCGGAGAGTCTCACTGGAATACCAGGGGAGTGGAGGCTGGTAAGTACAAACAAATGTATACCAGCACACCGCTATGTACTCACATGCACTACCACTATGCCATAGCTCCAAGGGACAAACACCCCCATGTCTAGTACACAATACACAAGACATCACTCACACATGCAACAGACTAACTAACAAAACCATGGGGGCATGTGTACAGTCAGCCAGCACCGCAACTCCCACCAGGTCCCCTTGTACTCCAGATGCGCCAGAAGGAGCACTCCCCACACCCACACTCATGTGTCAGCCATAGCTGCACTAACCGACAAGTAACAGATAAGTAGCCGGAACACAAAGTCAGTGGGTCGGAGGGGACAGCTGAAGTACAACACCCACCAGGCCCCCAGTCCTACAGCACAGCAAAGGGGAGCACAGCCCACACCCATGTGTCAGCCACTGCAGTGCACACCTTCAGCCGACAGGTAGATATCTTACCGTACATGGAGGGGTTTCTGTGGGTGGTAAGCCATCACCACAACTCACAACACCGCCCCCACTCCCACAGACCAGCAAGATGGAGCACCCCTCCCTCCCAGTACCATATGGCATCCATTGCATTGCGCCCTCCAAACCAACAAGTAGGTAGAGTACTGTACAGGGCAGGGGTGTCTGTAGGCATGAGGACAGTATAACGACTAACATTTGGGAAATGTCCACGTAGCAGAGGAACACGCAGCACTGCTCCCTGTCATAATCATGTGACCAATGTGCACACGGACATGTATTACAGAGTCATAGCCCACATGAGCCATCACAAATACAGCAACACCCATGGAGCCACGTCTGCATGCACAAGTCCCACTGGAGTACTGACCCACACGCCGGGCACTGTGCCACTCATCACACACATCAGCAACACTCATCGAAGTCCTGTCCATGTAGTCGTTACTGCCTGTTCCCACACAACGTACAACATCGCCCATGTATGTCTAACCTGTCTAGAACTAACAGTGTGGAACCCCAGTAATGCACATAAACACCACTGGACCCATGAAACACACAGCCACACAATGCACATCCAACATACCATCCATCTCATCTGTCAGCCCCAGTGTCATGAAAGGTATGTCATCGGAACAGCTGGCCCTCATACAGTAGTTCTGCAAAGATACCTGCCCATCACAAATAATGTGTCTGCAGTGACTGAAGCGCACATCACACTGATTTACAACATACATAATATAGTCAACACCCAAGAGCACTGCATTGCTGCACATGGCCGAGGGTAGCACGCACACCAAGGAATTGGCCCATCTGCAATACGTCGTGTGGCACACAACCATCACTCACTCACTACAATGCTTGCAGTGTAATGTCCATAAATGATAACAGTGAGCAGATATGCTGGGGATGTCAGACATACACACACCTTTGTCTCTGCACTGTCATGTTGCCAAAACACATGTCCCGTTCTGCACCCATATGTCACAGTATGTACCCCAAAACCATATTTCACCTCAAAAGCGTTGAGGGGGCTGTACCCCTTCTGCCATCTGCGTTTCTAAGCATTCCATTTGAACCCCAAAACCATATTTCACCTCAAAAGCGTCGATGGGTCTGGAGCCCGCATACACCCAAGCCACAAAATGTAGGAGTACAGCAACACACACTGATTGCCATTGCAAATCCGTCCCATGCCACATGAACACAACACACAGTTCCATTGCCTTGCCCACGCATACACACATCGTACATCCACACACACGCCACTGGGAAACCTGTGCATGACAGTGCACGAACTGTGAATGTCAGACAACCAATACAAACTTTGCAAGGTGCAACACAATAACCTATCTCATTCTCCCCACAGGTGCCGACCAGCTGGATGCTGGAGAGGGAGACAGCAGCCAGCACAGCCAGTCCGCAAGCCCCCGACCCGGACTCATGGATGTAGAAGACCTGGACACCTCTTCGGACGAGGACCACCGAGCAGGGCCGTCTGGAGTGGCAGGGCCCAACCACTCCCCAGGGCCCCTCCTACCCACCAACACATCACCCAGGGCTGCTGACCAGTCACAGAACCCTGCTGCCACGGTGCGTTGCGGCCACCACCACCCGCCGCAACAACCACCACCACCATGCCATCCCTGGCCACAGCACCTGCGCAAGAGGTGGCACGCCCGTCGTGCTCGACCCTGGGAGCCAGACAGAGGACCGTGGTGACCAATGTGGCGAGTGGGCAGGTCGGTGGCAGCAGTACTGGTGGGAGGAGCAGGATCAGGCCAACGCCATCTGAGCCTGGGAGCCAAGCCCTACTGCAAATCTCAAGAGTCCTTGGGGCCTATGAAGAGGCCCAAGGACAATGGGCCAGGTCGGCTGCCGACACGCGGGAGGTCCTTGGGGTGTTGAGGTCCATGGACGCCCATATGGGCCAATTCGTGACCCGCATGGGACCAACTTGTGGACCTCATGGGCCAGCTGGTGGTGGTGGGGAGGGCCCAAGCAAGGCCAGCCACACCACCGCCGCCACCACGTGCTGTGGCGCTGGGTCGTGCAACATCTAGTTCCCCTGCGTCCACAGCGAGTGAGCAGTCCTCAGCCACCACCAGCAGCCCACCAACACAACCCCCTACCAAGCGTGGAAGGGCCGTCTGAAGAGAAACAGGTGTCCAGAGAGGACTACGCACGCTCCAAACGCCAGTGAGTCAGCCAGCCACCCTGACCACCAACTGCACTGACTTTGACTACGATCCTGCCCCACACTGCCATGTGAATGGCATGTGTCTGTTGGACTGTGGACATAGAACTTCATGGGTACACCTTGACCATCACGCAGCCATGTCCGTCAACTCATTGTCACAGCATGCACCACTTCTGTCATCACCTTGCACACAATCACATGTCAGCGCTGTAAATAAATACACCTTGATCACAATCTGCTTCATGTGCCCTGGGTTTAATCAACAATGTGCAACCGCCACCATGAGCAGGAATGCCTCTGCTGTGTGGCATGTAGATAGGCCAGGAGATGTTGTAGGGACCTAGGGGTGAAAATCAGAACAAGAGTCCATTCAATTAGTGTGTCACACACCCATCACACAGTACTTGTCACCAACTACAAGCAATGTACACACATCTCACAGAGCAACGGGGCACAATGCCACAGCCACTGTCAGTGGCATACTACCCTGGACATGGACCATTGCCACACAGCACTCAGTGAACAAAAGGCCTCCGTCACAATGCACACATACACCTGCACAACTACAGCTACATCAGCCGTCGTACATGGTCACTCACCGTCAAGTGAAGTAGCGGGCGATGAGCTGCTGATGCACATTCACAGCTTCCTCCTCTCCACTGTCCTCGTCACTGGACCCGTCCTGGTCTGCAGGCGGGGGCCCGGGCTGATCACCGTCATCCACTATTAGAGGGATCTGCTTGCGAATAGCCAGATTGTGCAGCATGCAGCATGCCACAACTATCTGGCACACCTTCTGTGGGAGTACGCCAGTGCACCCCGGTGCGGTCCAGGCATCTGAATCTGGACTTCAGGAGGCCAAAGTCCGATCCACCACACGTCTGGCCCTGCCATGTGCCTCATTGTAGCGGACATCAACTGGTGTCCGAGGATGACGTAATGGGCTGAGCAGCCAAGGCCTATTCGGATAAGCAGAGTCACCTGGGTGTGAGGAATACCGAGATTAGTTGCAATTCCAACTGTCCCCAAGACAGCATCGCACACCAGGCACGCTACAGAGTACACATACTCACCAACAATCCAAGCACGGTCCGGTTGCAGATTGGTCATCAGGCGTGGTAGGATGCTGTTGCGCATGATGTGCGAGTCATGGGCCGATCCTGGAAACTTCGCACACACGTGTGTAATGACCATGTTCGCAAGGCACACCACTTGCACATTCAGGGAGTGGAAGTGCTTCCGATTCCTATATATGTGCTCCACGGCCTGTGGTGCTACAAGGCCAACATGGGTGCAATCAATTGCTACAACAACGTGGGGGATCCGTCCAAGGGCATGAAAGCACCCTTCACTGCCGCCAATTCACGAGCCCTGGGGAATCGGATGTACCGGTTCCTGTACAGCATCATAGCTGACAGTACATCCCGTAGCACCATGCTGAACATGGGCTGGGACATCCCACTTCCACTGCCCACTGTGTGTTGGAATGACCCAGTGGCGAAGAAATGCAGTGCAGCCATCACCTTAGCCGTGGGGGTAAATGCAGTTGGATACACCCTGCGAGGACGGAGGTGGGAGTTCCAACAAGGCACATAGAGCGATGCAGGGTGGGTCGGTCCAGACGGAATTTCTGGATTACCTCCACGTCCTCCATGTCTGCCAGCAATTGGTAGGGGCGATGTATGTTTGGTCTCCTCCTAGGAAAGATGGAAGTGGACACATGTCAAAGCAACACGCCACATGGCATTTTCACATACACAAAACAAAATTGACTGACCAAGCAATTGAATCACAGAACAGCTGACAAGTAGGGACAGCACAGCCACAATACACTTACACAGGTCCCCTTACCAACAGCAATGAGCAGTGACACAAACCATTGCTATGAGCATGCACATGGGGATTTAGGCCTTAATAACTTGTAAGGCATGACGATGATATCAGACTGCATATTTGGGAAGCGGCAACACCACAGCAATATAACTAGCTGCTGTGCCTGACACAGCTTCCGAGGCTGGGTGAGTATGGCACACACCAACAACGCAATGGACACAGGCTGAGCGGCAAAACAAGTGGGTCCTGTTGCACGAGGGGATATGAGACAGTCATTGATGTCCCTACTTCACCCTATGTACAGCACTGTACGGATCACACCTCCAAACACATTGACAGGTGTACACATTGACAGCTCCATGACAACACAGCTGTGTGATTGCAAATACACATCACAAGTGACACGTAGCGTAGCACGTGCCAAGTGGGAGATGTGCATTGTGAAAGATGGCATGTGTGTGCATATGCATGTCCCATGCTCCCATGCCAATGTGTACATGATGATGTGCCAACAGACATGTGGAGGCTGAGCACTGGCCGTCCCTGCCCATGCGCACAGCATGTTGTGGCTCTGTCCAGTGTGGACCTGCTCCCACACACAAGTCATGGCCACACCTGCAGATGCATTGCACACATCATACTGTGTAGTGCACATGGCATCAGCGGACTGTACCCGCCATGGGCCAGGCCCTTACGGCCAACTCCAATGGCCCTCGCGGTTGCACCCTGCGTGTCCCGCAATGGAGGAAAGCGTCACGGGCCAGCTGGAAGAAGGCCATCATCTGCAATTTAAGCAGTCAGACACGGTACACCAATTGCAGCGGCTTGGACCCACTGAAACTGCCCCAGGGGGCTATATGACTGTGGGAGTGAGACCGGCATTACCACAGCTACCAGGGACTGCAGCCTGGCATCCCTCAACAACACCTGCTGCTGCCACCTGTCCACCTTAACGTCAATGACGCTGAAGATATGTCCAGGTCCACTCACCAGCGAGGAGCTGGAGATCCTGGATTCCGAGCTCTACGCACACTGCACATGGCTATCCCTTGCAAAAGTTGTGTGTGTGAGTCAACCACAGTGTGTGTGGGAGTGCATGTGAGGGGACACACATGTCGTTGATCCGCAGCACCATGAGTCCAGAGCCTGTGGGGTTCCAACATGCACTGCTCACCATGCTTACTGCAGGTGGCAGGGGTATGTGAGCTCTCGGGCGCTTTGCCATGTCTGTCCCTCCCGAGTGGTGGTACATGGCAGCTTCGTGTCAGACATCCAGTGACACAGCCAATTGGCAATGCAGGTCTCAGAGCACTTGTTGCTCGTGAGAATGGCAGGCTGGGGCCATGCTGCCCTTCTCTCAGTCCCAGCAGGCCTGGGCTGCACATTGACTGCACAATGCCAGTAGGTGACAACACAGACTGCCCAGTGGGTTACATGTGTCTTCTGTTCAGGACCCTTCGGAAAAGCGCTAACTCATCACTGTCGATTGGACACACCATGCCTTGTGATTGGGATGTGTGTGAGAGATAGTGGCACAGAATGTGACCTCCATTGCGGGGTGGGCCATGCACAGGGCGAGTATGTTGATGGTTGCGCAGTGTTGGACACAGTGGGTACACCCACACAGATGTGTTGCCTTGTGATCTTTGTGTAGGTCCACCTGACAATGGACAGTAGATGTGGACAGGCTACACATTGCTCGATGTGCTGTCAACCTGCATGTGAATGGGTTGGACAGGTACTGTGTACACACTCCCAGCAGCATGCATTCACGTTGTGGTGTACACATGCTGTTAGGCCATGTCCGATTACTTCCTGGCTCTGTTGCACGTCTCAGAGTATTTGGGATGGGTCAGCAGCATGCCACTGTGATTGGTGGATGTGTGTGATGTTGAGAAGTGCATTAGTGACATTCCAAGCCTCCTGTGCACCATCCCTGCAGTTGGAATTCCTCCAGCCCAAGGACTTGTGAGGAGCCATTGCTACCAAGTTGATGCCTTTGTGTGTGTGACCGCCGGTGCAGCCAATTCCACAAAGGGTGTGACGGCATCTGACGGATGGGCCACTACGTGGCGTTGACGGATCGGGGGATGCCACCTCGTTTTGTCAGGTTAGCACGGGGCTGCATTTCACCAGTAATGGTCTGCATCTTGACAGTCACACGGCCTGTGCCGGATGCACGTTTGTTGGGGCATCAGCAGCAAGCAAGTTTACAGTCTTGTGGGATGGTGTCTTTTGCTGTGAGAGGCAGCATGTGTCCACAGCCTACCCATGATCTGGGTAATGTGATGTTTGTTTTGTGATGCAGTGTGTAGTAACTGTAGTCTGTGCTGTGTGCATCTGACATGCATATGCTAGTCCTGAGGCTTGAGATGCAATTGGGCACTCTGCATTCCCAATGCACTCGGAGTCGTAGCCCTCAGGTACAACCTGTAGTAGGCTGGAGTGGCTATTCACATGTATGTTAGGGGAACTGTGCCTACTCTGATATCGGTCGGACATATGTGTGCGATGCCTCACCTCATGTCTCTGGTACTTGCACATCCGGCACACCGTGCAACAACAGTTGTGCTCGTGTGAACGACAGGTGGATGGCATGGGGTCATGGCCATTGTGGGCTGTCAGGTTGCAGTCTGTGTGAGTAGTTTCCCATTCTGCTCCATGCAGGTATGTGTTTGGCCTAATTACATAGTGGTCATCCTTGCCACCATCAGGATAGTGGTTGTGCACAACGCGAGTTGGGGCTATGGTCGCAGAGGTGACACAGGCGGTGTGTAGTGCGATGCGCACTACATTCGTGGCACTAATTAGCGGATTCCTTTCCTGTACACCAGCCATTGGGTGTTGATTGTGGTGGCTGTATACTATTGCACAGGTATCGTGCAACATGTGGATTTGGGTATGTTCTGTGCTGCTTCCTTGCACATGTCTGTGTCATTGATGCCAGATGAGTGGGACCACCTCGCTCTCTCTCATGTGGCATCTCCCCTGGGTGCTGAGGGACAGGGGACGCTCAACAGTGGGGTGGCTTCGGATGTAGCAGCTGCACAGGCTGCTGAGTGAGACAGTTGTGACCTGCGCCTCGGAGGGGCTAGACGTGTGCTGGATGAATCACAGGCCCAGTGGGCAATTTCGGCGTTATCTGAGGACTGAGGTGATGCATCCATGTTGTATGACACAGGGGACGTGGACTCTGGGTCTTCTTTAGCCACGCGGAGGCCAATGACCGCCCTCCCATCCACTTCCACTGGTGCAACACGTGTCGGCACAGGGATGAAGGATAGGGTGTCCTTCACACCAGGCACAGCTGCCCCTGCACATGTGACCCCTGCTGCCCTCAGTGCTGGGTCTGTTGAGCTGATGCACCATCTGTGCGTGGGGCAGACAGCTCTCCTCACTACGTCATTGCCCATGACATCACTTAGCCGCAGGAGACATGGATGATGGAGGGCCCACATGTACGCGTGGGTGGACTACACCAGACCGTCCAATGGTTGTCACCCCCAGTGAAAGTGTGCCTTCAACTGTGCCAATCTCAGACTGACATTCCTGACCCTTTCCCCACCCCCTGGAGAGTGGCACATCTGGCGGCAGCAGTGCCTGAGTCTAAATTGGAGGAGTGGGGGGACGCTGGCGTCCCGACCGGATGTGACATGTTGGAAGGTGGCTTGCACCGTCAGACTTATGGCCTCCCCTCGCTCCACCCCAATATGCGTTTGCATCTGAGAAGCCAGCGCGTGCACAGGCAGCTCCGAGCTCGCACCAGAGAGGCCAAAGAGTGTATGTGTGGGTCCATTTGAGACGAGTTGTCTGTCTCGCGGTATAATCAGTGGCGGGACGCCGTCCACCTGCGTGGTACCCGACTCGAGACCTGGACAACATTGACAATGCATGACAGGCTCCTGCAGTCCGGATACACCACCTGCAACACACAGAGGCTGTAGCTGCCCTAGCGGCCCAGGCCGCGTCCAACTGGAGCTAATGGACCCACACATTCACTCTTTGACCTCTCTGGGGCGAGCTTGGAGCTGCTTGTGCACGCGCTGGCTTCTCTGTTGCAATGGCATGTAATGTGTGTGGGAAGTAGGCAATGAGTGCGATGGTGCGAGCCACCTTCCGTGACGTCACTCCCGGGCGCGATGTGTGTGTCCCCACTACTTATATTTGACTTGTGCCATGCTGCACAATGAGGATGTGTTGCCTGCGTGATGTGACCAGGAGGAGCACGCCATGACCTCTCACCCACCATGCTCCACTGCCATCCCGTGCCCTGGATAGCCTGTGCAGGTGGACGATGTTGAGGGTACACCTGGTCGACAGGGGATGTGCGTGCCTTGGCAAGGGCCTGGCGGACGCACAGCAGTATCCAGCATGTCCCCAGAGGGTGGGCTGAGCGTCTACACCTGATGCAGCATCTTTCGTGTGGCCGCCTGTTGTGCACACCGTGTTCACATTCATCCCCAGACAGGTGGTCATTACAAATGCCCAAGACAGCGGTAATCTAGTGCTCCCGAATCCTCCCAACACAGTGTGTTTCAACATTGCATGTGCGCAGCTACCCGTCACACCCACCCACCTGGGCCAAGCGTAACTCCCGCTTCACATGACACATGTGTGTCTTCTACAGTTGTGCTACTCTCTCAGGGCCGGACCTTCAACTGTCCCGTAGCACACACACAGCACCGAGTCGTACTGGCATCCTGTTAGATTGGTAGGCACACTCACACATCTCCTTCTGACACAGTGGTGGCTGTGATGGATATTGTGACTGCCATGGCAGTGTTGGCTGGCCATGGCAGGGCACACTAACACACATTGCATCCGCGGCACTACGTGTCACTACTCGGCACATCGAACTGGGCACTGTCCCTGGGGTTGATGAGTTATGCCGCCTGTCGATGTAATCTGTGACTGGATGCTGTTGTTCCTGTAGTCGGTTGTATCTGTGTAGTTGATGATTGCAGTTGTTGCAGTGTGTGCTTGGTTAGTTTGGGGCACATGCCGTGTATGTGACCTCAGCAATTGCAATGTCTGGTCTCACATTCCAATGTGTTGTACACGTGGCAGGGACTTCACTTCTTTCAGACTCTGCTACTTGTGTGTGTGATGAATCTGCTTTTCTGTGCAACGGATTGACTGCATGTATTTGGTGTTATTTCTGGGTAAATGTATCCGTGTCATGTTTGCGTGCATGCAATGCACAGGGTGTGAGTCTAGCCACAGGTGGACTGGCAGCATGCGCTGAGTATGCGGGCATGTGTGAGCTTACTTGCTGTGTGGCCAGCGGTTGTAGGTGTATGTTAGTCTTGTGATGTGCATTGTGCCTGGGCACATGGCCTACTCTCAATGTGTGCATTTGAGGAGGTGGTGGTGGGTGGTGTGGGTGGTGTGAGTTTGGGGTGGCGTTGGTGTGTGTGTGTGTTGTGGCCATGTCGACTACACACATATGTTTCCCAGGCCCATGGTGGATGTTTGTAACCGTGTTGAGGTCTGTGTATATGATGAGATGTGTGTGTTGTATGTTGCATGGGATGCAGTGTGTGGGTGTGTCCTTGCAGTTCAGGATGACTCCTACTTGTTATGGTTCAGACGTTGTGTGTGTGCAGGGTGTGTCACTGTCAAGATTGTGCCTAGTTCAATTGTGCATGTCAGATTTTCTGCAGTTCTTACTCATTGTGCAGTGCTGCCCTCCCAAACTGATGTCGTGTGTGTGTTTTGACAGGCATTGCTGTGGCATGCTTTTGCGTGGCTCCTACTTTTGGTTGCTGAGTGTGTGGTCAGACTGTGTGGGAAATTGTAGTCATGTGTGGGACTGTGCTTTGTATTGACCAGGCCGTCAGTGTTGATGTGATGATCTTTCGGGCACCTTCAGAGTCTGACAAGTCCTGCTCCAGGAGCTGTGGTATTGCACTGTGGCCACTGTTGCGGCTACTCATTTGCGTTGACATCCAATGACAGTGGACTACATGGTCATCTCACGACTGTCGTGTACTTCACACACTCTCATCCTCTCTCATTACGTACTTGTGTTTGTGAAATGATTCAGCGGAGTCACATTTTTGCTTCAAGCCATGTGTTTGGACTTACGTCCTCTGTGATGCAGTATAGTGGACACTACTGGCAGCGAAATGCATGTGGAGGATCTACTTAGCATTATTACACATACAAAGGGGTTAGGGGTAGATGTGATTAGTTGTTGACTGTGGAATGAGGGCTTCAGAGTTACAACTGCCTTGCCCTTGCTATGCTAATGTACATTTGCTAGTTACTGAGGAGCTCTCGACTTTGACACAGACAGTAATCATTTTGCCTACGAGACAGCTTGACATCATAGGTACAGTACATCTCAGTTCCATGGTACAGGTTTACTACAGTAGTTACTCCGACACACGTGCGTGAGGGGTGACATCAGAGCATGAGCCTACGTGCATGCAGCAGCGTGTCACTAGTTGTTGCAATGTGGTGGCTACTGAACATGTCACATTCACTGGGGTCATGTTGTTGGGGGATGCATTTGTTGTCCATGCAAAAGTCCTGGCACGGAGAGTACAGACAAAGGTGAGGTGACAGTTCTCACGTGATACAGCTGACAGATTAGTGTGCACTGACCGGTGCATATGTTCATGTGCGCAGGATACATATTATAGCATAGTTGTTCGTGCAGTATTGTCCATGTGGTTACTGTACACAAGTCCCATACCTCTGCCTCCCCCTGTTCATGCAGAGATATTGGATGTGGTGAGGAACAGAGAGAATGTCCGAAAATGTCCGATGTCATGGCAGTGGAGTTGATAGTGTGGTGTTTGTTGCAGGTTGTATGGTATAGTTGTTGTACAGGTAACTGCCCAGTCCGTGCGAAAGCCAAGCATAGGTACTGGTGTTGAACATCATTGTTCAATTGGGGTATTGCGTCGGGGACCGGCGAATTGACAGGTTGTCAGGTATGCGATACCTTCCAGCAGGGCTTCCATGGCATTGGTGTTATACATGGATGCCATCCAATGAAGCGGATGGTGGCTGTCAATGTGTTCATCGTAAGTTGTCCCTTGTAGGAGCCTGATGGGACATGTTGGATGACATTCGATGAAACTGTGATCCAGAATCCGTTGTGTGGAGGCACACATGTCCCATTGCAGTGTGTGTCCGATTGCAGCCACATATGCCATGCCCCATAGACTGAACAGATCCTGTCGTGATGCGTCCAGGGGGCGAACAGTTGTACCAGGTCCGCCTTTGGACATGCCGGGTTGGAGAGACATAAATCCACAGGACAGTGGAAGGGACACCTCCGACAGTAGAAGACGGGGATGACGCAGCTGAACATTGCGATGCGGTAAGTTACTCGGTAGCTTACGTTCAGCATGGCCAGGTTTTCACAGCCCACTATCTGTAGCAGGCTGTCCATGTAGAGCTGCATCTGTCCGGCGTAGTTGGGTAGGTGTGGTGCGACTGCCATTTTGCTACAGGGCGATGTGATGGCGTGCTCCAGCCGGCTGTGCATTCAGCAGAGTGCACCCTCCGACGATGCTGGGAAATCTGGAATAGTCGTACGGAGGCAGGGTTTGGGTTATAGTAGCTTGTGCGGAGGACACAGGTCCTCAATCCACATGCTTCTATGAATGGTCAAGGTCAGTGGTGTCTGACTCCTTCCAGATTACTTGCATGTGAACCACATGGAGGAGTGGTGTTATTTTTTTTTGTGGTCAGAACTTTCTTTCATGTTGTGCGCTATCTGCACATTGGACGGTTTTCTCGGCATGCCTCTGTTTGGCTTGTTGTTGGGACAATGGCTGTATTCTCCGGCTTGTTTTGTCGAAATGTGGTTTCAGAGTGGGAATGGAAGGCCATTCAGTGCTATCTGCTTTCCCGTGTGTGGGCGGCACGCTGCGTTTCCGCTATACGTTGGGCCTTTTGTGTGTGTGTTGTAATTGGTAACACCTGTTGTCAGGCACCCGGGTTTTTTCATGTTACGTATTGCATGTATTGGTATTGGGTGCAGGATGGTATTAGTATTTTTGTATGGTACTGGCGTGCCTTTTGCGGACGAGGTACATATTCTGCGGCGTGATGTCGCAGCCGCTGTGTGCTTCGCCATGTTATGCACACAAGGGTGTGTCCTATTTTGGCGTGACGTCACTGCCCTGTTCGGTACACTTGTGTGGCGTCATGTTAGCACCTGTGAGTTGCCGGTTGGGGACATGACTGATGCAGGAATGCCACGTGACATGTGCGTTCAGGGTGGGGCTGGTGTGTGGTGTGTGTAGTTGTGTGCCTGTGTTATTTGTGTGCGGCCCATGCATGGCGCTGTAGTTGGCCTCTGCGTTGTGCGCATGTGTAGCTGCGTCATCGCCGCTGCGCTGCGTTGACGTGGCGGGGACGTCAGTTCCTGGTCCCGGGTAGTGTGTGCCCGGTTGTTGCGAGTTGTTTCATTTTGCCCGGTGTGACATTTGTGGGTGCAGTGGTGGATGTGTCCTGTCCACACAGGGGTGTCTGGGAGGCCATGTACAGTTTTCCGCCCCTTGCACTGTGTGCGGTGTTTGCGTGCCCTTGTTGTGTGTCTGCCTACCTGCGTCGCTGCGCGCGTTGACTCCTAGGTGCTGCATCAGGTACAGCATGGGGATGGCCTGGAGTGCAGGATTCATGCTCGGGGTGGGCCGCCTTTTTGGTGTCCGTACTCGAGCGGTCGGGTTTCCGCCTTGGTATCTCGTGCGGTGTCTATAAGCCGGGGGAGCTGTTTGTTTGCGGCATCGTAATTTGTACGCCGGGCGGTATGTGATTTCGTCGGACGGTGTGCCTCCATTGGCTAGCGCCGCTACGTGTACGGGCGCACTTTGATGGCGGGCGGCGTCGCGCGCTTACGGACGGTGTTTGGCTGATTTTACACATCCTAATTGGTCGGGCGTGTGGGCCGCGGCGGGGGGACGGTAACTGGTGGTTTTTGCCTCCGACAGCACGGCGGTAGTGCTTCCGCCCGACATCGTAATGGGCCCCTTAATGTTTATTTTATATATATATAAAAATTGATATTTTGTACAACAATATTTTTTACATCAATATTTTATTTTATATATATTTTTGTACTTTTACTTGTTAAGTATAGGAATCGATATTTTGCTTTCTATATTTTTCCGTTGATATTTTTAACAACTATATTTTGTACATAGATATTCTGTCAGTGAACTGCCCATAGGGCAGGGTGCTGTGTAAGTCAAGGGTAGGACATGTACTATTACGTTTTGCATGTCCTAGGAGTGACAAACACCCAAATTTGTTTTTCACTATTGTGAAGTCTGCTCTTCTCATAAGTTAACATTGGGAGTTCCTAAATACACTTTTAAACTGTAATTCCTGAGTAGAAAGGAGTAGCTGCATCATGTTTTATATCTTTGGAATGGTATTGATAAATCCTCTTTACTGGTAAAATTTGATTCAAAATGACTTTTTTAGAAATGCCACTTTTAGAAAGTGGGCATTTCTCTGCCCTTCTGCTCTGTGTGCCTGCAGCTTGTCTCCAATACATGTTAGGGGTGGATGAGAGCTATACTTTGTGCTGTCCCTCTAGACAGCCACAACACAGGAGGGTTAGGTGTGTCTGCATACTCATCTGCATTCTGATGGCTCTTCCTGAGCAGGAAGGGAGGATGGAGCTGGCACTTTCACCTAAATAGGCAGTGTTGTGTTTTTCACACAAAGGGCTGATTACCCCCTACTGATAGTCTGGAGCCAGGGCTGAGAAGAAAGGACCTGTGTGCCCCTCAAAGACACTTCTTTGAAGTCACCCCCACTTCATAGACACTACTGGGCAGAAGTACTGGGTCTTTGACTCTACCAAGACAGTACACTACTAGACCTGTGAAGAAGCCTGTCAGGAAGAAGGACTGCTGTGCTGTTACAAGGATTGCCACTCGCCTGGACTTCTGCACTGGAAGAACTGCTTTAATGCTCTGATGTCCTGCCTGTTGCCAGCTGCTTGCTAACCTCTACCCTGCTACGTAAAAGCACTTGACCCATCTCACTTGAACCCAGGGTAACTCCAAGGGCTTTCTGGCTTTCCCCATGTTCTGAAGTGTCAGGAACATCAAAGACTTCCTCCAACTCTGCCATCTGTGAGTCCTCGCTTGCCAAGTAATGCCAATCCAGTCCTGGGCCCTTAGAAGTGCTTATTTCTGTGCTGACCCAGCAGAATCCACACAGCCACAACTTTGCGCCGATCGAAACCGACGAGTTACCATTCGATGCCGACGCAGCTGCTGCCTGATGACATCGCTTCAACAGACTGTGCGGCTCGACGATGACAGACAGCGCAGCTCCACAACGACGCATTGCCTGCATCACAGAGAGGTTTGTAGACAAGGCTTCACTGATTGCGTGGAACAGAACTGCTGCATTCTCTACATCCATGGGATTGATGACGACGCATCGCCTCCTCTGCTCCTTTCATCGGGTCCTCGAAGTCGACGCTTCCTCCATCTAAGGCACCTTTTCAACTGGACCTCCATGAGTCCTGTAGCCAGCCTGCCCTCCATTGTGGTTGGCCTGAACTTTGGATTTACCCCTGTCTAGCTCAACCAGATGTCCCCGGTTGGCTCTTTATGACTTTAAGCACTATATTTTGATTTAATCTTTAAAAATGCATAAGTCCGGTTCTCCTTATTGGATTTTTGTCACTTTGGTCTTGCTTTATTCATAATATTTTTAGTTATTTTTTATAACCCAGTGTGGAGTATTTTTGTGGTGTTTTCATAGTGTTACTGTGTATGTGTGTTGTACAAATACTTTACACATTGCCTCTTTAGATAAGCATGACTGTTCTATGCCAAGCTACCAGAGGGTGTGCACAGGTTATCTTTTAGTGTGTATCTAGCTTGCCTTTTTCTATTGACTTTACTACAATTTGGCGTTTTCTCTGCTTTTAATATTAACAAGCGCAAAGCTTTTTTGATTTTAGGGTTTAATACATGATTAAATGTATATTTTTAGCATAGTTTTTAGGAAGCTTTATAGTCAGCTCACGTCCAAGTAGTGGGTGTTATGTCATCACATTAGCAAGAACATCACCATTTTACATGCTCACATTTAAAGTTGACATCTTTCTTGAACATTGACACTTGGCATACATTTGCTTGTGCATCTGTACGGGATAATAGTCTCTGAAATAACTTTGCTTACACTTACACTTCTTTGTAGGCATATTATCAGAGCCTTGACCATTCTGTACGAGAGCTAAAGTTCACTGAGCAAAATTTTGTTGTTTGTTATTGTACGCTAGGCGACCGCTCTGTCAGGATAGAAAAAGAACAGCAGCCTGATTGGGCTTCGGCATGGCAACATGGCTGAAGTTTATTATATAAACGACATCACTTCTTTGTTTAGTTAAAGAAGCATTTCACTGACACTGTTGAGGTCTCCCCATGCTGGAATTACAGCCCAGCTGAATCCTGTTTACCTCCTGAGAACGATGTTGCCCTGCTTTGCACTAAGACGGGCTTCCAGATGAAACATACCTACAGGTAACTGGTGAGTTAGATCACTCTCAGGGATTCAAGCAGATTCACCCACCCTAGGCACACTAGGATAGTGAGTGCTAGGTAGGAGCATAAGTATAATTATACTTATATCGGAAGCATATATTCTAGTGTAACAGCACAATGGTTGAATTGTTCATTTTCTTCACCATTCTTGTGACGTTGATTACTCTGTTTTGTTTCCTTCTATTGATAACTGCAGCACATTTATTTTACACAAGAATCTTATTGCTTCGATAAATATTTGAAATGCCGACTCGAGTATTTCTTATGTTTCCCTTTGGACATGCATGAGTGACCAAATGAAAGGGTTTTAGATCTGTTTCCACAATTTCCTTGGGGAGTCAGGGTAATCGTTCTGAGGTTGCACATACCATCTGTTAACTTGCTAGGTTAGGGGTACAGATGGTGCACTGTGAGCTAGCCAGGACTAAGGCCAACATATCATGATGGTGTGCATGGACTCAGTCTCGTGCAGTTTTGATGTTTATGTTGTCCAACAAACGCACAGTTTTACTGAGAAAGTATGAACCGTATGACAGCAGTTGCTATGATTGGTGGCTGCAACCACAGCAAACGTACCTGGGTCAATGAGCTGACTTAGCCTCATATACTGTGGTGTAGTCAGTGAGTCATTGGCCCTAGTGAAAGAAAAGAAAAGGGCCCCCAGGCCACTGTTTGAACTGTGAATTACAGCACACCAGTGTTCAGTGGACCCCCGAGGCCTCTGGGCCCAGAGCGACTATACGTGCTGCACTAATAGAAGCTACACCATTACTCAAGTACATGCTATCCAGTGCTTAATTTAAGCAGGTGGTTTCCGATGCTCGGCACTGGCACTTAATAGTCAACACTGGCACTTACAGCAGTGTGCCACATGGTGGCGGTGTTTGTTTAATTCAGGGCGAGCCAACACCAGTTGTTTATTAATTCAGCAAACATCCCGTTACAAGCTTTAACCTATGATGAAGGTTCTTCTCCCCGGCTGGGGACAGCTAACACTGAAGTGTCACAACTTTCACTTACATCATAAAATACCATACAATTGTCATGTACAACTGCAGGAATTTCAACTCTACAAGCAGACAATGATGGTGTTTATATAATACTGCCATTAGAGTAACCTAACAGTTCTATACAGCTTCACGAGCCTTCCACATTAGTACAAACAGCCTATGGCTATTTTGTCTACTTTGATGATTTCTCCTCGGATTCGTCAGACCCACCTTCACAGAGAGGACCACGTGAACTTTTTATTTGGCTCAAAAAGACATATCTTATACCTCCATGGATATACATTTGTATTACAAGTTCATTATTTTTCCTCTTCTTTTGAATTGGTTTTTTCTGACTGTGCTTTTTCTTGCTTTCTGAATGGGCACTATCTCCCAGAATGCTCTGCTGTTAGACTGGTAAATGAGGTTTTGAAACCCCATTCTTCATCACACAAGGGGGCCGATTCCGATTCGGGCCGGAAAACGTACCGACCGACTCGGTCCGGGAATAAAGTCCGACCGACACGCACCGGCGCGCGTATCGACCCTGGTAGTACGATGAAATGCATGTGAAATCAGACCGACTCGGACGAAATACAAAGCGACCGACCGAGCCGGGCGGAAACAAGCCATCCGGCCGGGAAATCACGCGAAGCGAACCGACCGACACGCACTCGGATTGAACCCGAGCGAAGCGTACCCGCGAACTCCGACCCGCGTAGTACGATGCTGTGCGTGCAAAACCACGACCGACTCGCCCGGAGCACAAGCCGTACGACCGACACGCGCATACAAAACCCAGCCGAAGCAACCCAATACTACGCGACCGACTCGTGCGCCGCATATGAAACCTAGCTGACACACAGCGGGAGCAGAGTCGGACAAGATCGCACCAGACAACTGCAAGCGTCCTACTCGGACACAAGAACGACTCCTACGTGCACCAAAAACACCAAGGAATTTTTTTTTTTTAAAAGGGGCCAAACAAGCAACCACAAAGCCAATAAATACAGGGAGGAAAGAAAAAATGGAACAAGGACACACCTCCATCTCCACCTACATAAAGGCCACAAATCCCTACCATGATCCTTTGCAAATTCCACTGACCTGCCAGCACAGAACACCATCACACAGCAACCACAGACACACTCACAGCTCATACATCGCACAAGCCACACACCATTACCACACCTACAAATAGCACCCTCACACACACCCAGCTAAACCTACACTCACACCCCCCCACTTGCACACACACATCAATCACCACCACCACCCATCACCATGCCCCCAAAGAAGAATCATAAGTTCCTAGACAGTGAATTGGAAGTCATGGTAGATGAGATCCTCAGGGTAGAGCCACAGTTGTTTGGTACATTGGTACAACATACCCCCATGTCGCAGAAAACCAAGATATGGGCGAGGATTGTCGACAGGGTGAACGCACAATCACCATGTTTGCGCACAAAGGAAGACATCCAGAACAGGTGGTATGATGTGCTGCAGGAGGGTCCGGGGACCTACTCAAAAGGACTACCTCCTCAGCCAGCACACCGGCAGTGGCCCTCCTGCAAAACCAGTATACCTCAGGCCCTGGGAGGAGAAGGTGCGGGCCATCCTACCACCAGTGAGCGTATACGGACTAACAGACATCCCAGAGCCTGGTGAGTACACAACTAATATACACAATATGGTGTGACAACACACATACATCACAGTCAAGGGGATAGGCAAACCATGCACCCTTAGCAAATACACAGCAACCAAAAGATATTCATCCCAAGATGTGAATGCTAGTCAGACAAACACAATACCTGCCATCTCATAGTGATATGTAACTGTGTCATGACATGTACAAACCTAACAACAAATACAGCAAGGCAGTGGCACAAATAGAACCAACAAACACTCCCAGATATTTACCCACCACTAGAACACCACCTCACAGGGAAGCTCACTGAAAGGAAGGAATTCTGTGATGCTGGTGAAGTCAGTGTAGCCAATAGCATGATGGGAGTGGTAGTCCTAGATATTGATCACACCCACAATTGGCCCATCAACACCACTCTGAACCATGCTCACATCACAGGAGTGGAAAACAACTGACAAGATGGCTGACACTGGGTACTGCTGTGGGGAGCACAAGGCCCTGATGGGAACTGGGCACCAACAAACAACAGGACCACACTGTCAGCCATCTTGCCATTGCTGTCACACTCACACAGTGAAGTCCACTCAAAAGGAAGGAAGTATGGGCATGCTGGGAAGGGGGTGGAGGCAATAGCATGATGGGAGTTGTAGGCACAGATATTGGTCAGCCTCACAATTGGCCCATCAACACCACTCTGAACCATGCTCACATCACAGGAGTGGAAAACAGCTGACAAGATGGCTGACACTGGGTACTGCTGTGGGAGCACAAGGCCCTGATGGGAACTGGGCACCAACAAACAACAGGACCACACTGCAGCCATCTTGCCATTGCTGTCACACTCACACACAGTGAAGTCCACTCAAAAGGAAGGAAGTATGGGCATGCTGGGAAGGGGTGGAGGCAATAGCATGATGGGAGTTGTAGGCACAGATATTGGTCTGCCTCACAATTGGCCCATCAACACCACTCTGAACCATGCTCACATCACAGGGAGTGGAAAACAACTGACAAGATGGCTGACACTGGGTACTGCTGGGGGAGCACAAGGCCCTGATGGGAACTGGGCACCAACAAACAACAGGACCACACTGTCAGCCACCTGGCCATTGCTGTCACACTCACACACAGTGAAGTCCACTCAAAGGAAGGAAGTATGGGCATGCTGGGAAGGGGTGTAGGCAATAGCATGATGGGAGTTGTAGGCACAGATATTGGTCAGCCTCACAATTGGCCCATCAACACCACTCTGAACCATGCTCACATCACAGAGAGTGGAAAACAACTGACAAGATGGCTGACACTGGGTACTGCTGGGGAGCACAAGGCCCTGCTGGGAACTGTGCAACAACCAACAGCAGGACACCACTGACTGACATCCTGAAAGACAACTTGCACTCCCTGCAATGGAAGCACGTTCCATGGTGGGATATCTGGCTGGGTGGGAAGGAGGACTCACAGCACTGACCATAGTTGCAAACACCTCCCTCACACACCCCTCAACACTAACTCCACATAACCCACCTGGGAGAATGCAATGCCCTCACATCCTAACTGAAGATCCAACAAAGAACCACCACCCTGGGTTATGCTGTGTGAAGCACAGGGACACTCTTGGGACTTGTAGCCAAACAACTGCCAGGACAACACTCCCAGCCATCCTGTCAGCACAGGCACCCCACCCCACAGGAAGCAGAGTCAAAAGGAAGGAAGGATGGGCATGCTGGGAAGGGGGTGGAGGCAATAGCATGATGGGAGTGGTAGTCACAGATATTGGTCAGCCTCACAATTGGCTCCATCAACACCACCCTGAACCATGCTCACATCACAGGGAGTGGAAAAGGACTCACAAGATGGCTGACACTGGGTACTGCTGGGGAGCACAAGGCCCTGCTGGGAACTGTGCAACAACCAACAGCAGGACACCACTGACTGACATCCTGAAAGACAACTTGCACTCCCTGCAATGGAGGCACGTTCCATGGTGGGACATCTGGCTGGGTGGGAAGGAGGACTCACAGCACTGACCATAGTTACAAGCACCTCCCTCACACACCCCTCAACACTAACTCCACATAACCCACCTGGGAGAATGCAATGCCTCACATCCTAACTGAAAGATCCCACAAAGAACCACCAGCCTGGGTTATGCTGTGTGAAGCACAGGGACACTCTTGGGACTTGTAGCCAAACAACTGCCAGGACAACACTCTCAGCCATCCTGTCAGCACAGGCACCCCACCCCACAGGAAGCAGAGTCAAAAGGAAGGAAGGATGGGCATGCTGGGAAGGGAGGTGGAGGCAATAGCATGATGGGAGTGGTAGTCACAGATATTGGTCCAGCCTCACAGTTGGCCCCATCAACACACCTGAACCATGCTCACATCACAGGGAGTGGAAAAGGACTCACAAGATGGCTGACACTGGGTACTGCTGGGGGAGCACAAGGCCCTGCTGGGGAACTGTGCAACGAACCAACAGCAGGACACCACTGACTGACTTCCTGAAAGACAACTGCACTCCCCTGCAATGGAAGCACGCTTCATGGTGGGATAACTGGGCTAGGGAGAAGGAGGCACAGATGGCAAGCAAATACCACCAATGCTGGTCATGCACACACCTCAACATTCACATTGACATGCCACAGGTTGGCAGGACAATGTGCTGCACCAATATCACTCTCTGACTGTCACAATTTAGGAGAATGCAATGTCCAGGCCCACATCCAGAGGTACAGTCACAACTGTCCAGGTGTTTGAACAATTGATGCCAGTAGAAACATAACATACAATCTGTGTCTCTCCCCAAAACAGGTGATGATGGGGACACAGCAGCAGACGAGGAGGAGTCCCTGTCCCAGGCTCCGGTGAACACTGAAGCTCACTGGTGGCTGGATCAGCCTCTGCACTCCTCGGATGGCGAAGAACCAGCTAGACCCTCCGGTGTGAGTCATCATGCAGCACCAGCAGGACCAACATCTGCACCCCCTGCACCCACCCCTCCAACAACTGCCAACACACAGGCCACCCCTGCCAACACGGACAGACCAAGGAACACAGATGACAACAGCGCAGGAACCCAGACCCAAACTGGAGCTGGTGACAACGAGCCCAGGAACAACACCCAAGTGGGCCCACGGTCACTTGTGCGTGCCACCGCAGGTCCTGCACGTGTCGCATGGGATGGTGGGAGGGGTGGTAGACATAGGTCGACTCTTTGCAGAGGGGTCTGGACTGCATTGATGACTCCACAACTGGCACGCATCGCGGATGCCTACCAGACTAGCACCGGAGAGGTCAGCCAGGTAGTGGGGATCCTCAAGGACATACAACAGCAGCAGGCTGCCCATCATGCCCGCTTGGACTCCCACATGTCCCGTGTCGAGACACACATATCACATTTCGAGACACACATGTCACATGTCGAGACACACATGTCTGGCATGGAGTCCAAGTGGGACACATTGGAACAACTGACAGCAGTGCATAGGGACATGCTGACATGCCTCCGCCAGATCAGCACCAACATGGCCTCACCTCCCTGTGTGCCCACAACATCTGCTGCTGAAACAACTGCAAATGCCACAGGGAGGGAGGAGGACTCTGGCAGAGAGTCCCCTGCACTGCCGCAGCCTGCACCTGAGGGTCCCCCCAAGAAGAGGGGCCGTCCGAGGAGCGCCAAACTGAGAGGCCGATGGCCATCTACATCACCCAGGAAGCCAACACCTGTTCTGGAACTTTTCCTCTGTGTGCAAACTGCACGCCCTGTCGAAGCCAACCCAACTCTCCACATGACATGGGGAGCTATAGTTGGCCAAATTTATCAGATGACTGTGGACTTTACTCTGGACATTTCAGCTACCAAGACTTCTGAATCACATGGGAACTTTGGTTTCCAATTTCTATGTACAGCACCCACCATCCTGTGCACCATCCTCACACCTGTATGTAAATAAACTCACAAATACACCATATCTGCCTCTGTTGTGATTCCAACGTGCTCTCTGTTATGGAGATGGTGATCAGAAAAATGACACTGTGCATGCTAACTGCTACAGCAAGTCCAACACCGTCATGTCAGTTATGGCGACCGTGACACATATGAGGAGACACACCACTAGGGCCACACAACACATACACACCAGGGCCATCAGACTTCTTCACCTATACTGATGTTGCAACTAAATACAGTGGAATGCACAGACACGCCACCTATTCACAGTCTGTGTCAACTAGACTACAGGTGCAGTAAGCAAATGTCAGTCAGATGTGTGACTACAGACAACGCACATCCCAAAGTGAAGCACAGGTTTATTACACATTTGCAACATGTTGTTTCCACTACAAATGCTAGCTAATCCAACCTGGCTGTGGCCACAAAGTCAAAAAGTGCAGAAGATAGAAAGTCCAGGGGTGTGTGGCACATCACCTGTAGGGAAACGACTGGTTCCACCTTGGAAGTTGGAATCATGGATTCGTGGGATCCAAGTTGATCAAACAACTCCGGCAGCACCCTGTGAAGGACAGACATGACACACAGTCAAAACCACTGAAGAACAGCACAGAACGGCAATACTCATGTCTAATACATGTCACGAGATAACTACACAAAACCAAGTTAGCATGTCAACACTGTTGGGCAGTTCAGACCACCTGCAAGGACACATCGCTGCACGCATCCAGTCAAGTAGCACATGTGCCACACTCAAACAGCACCAGAGCACCACACACACATATCATGCAAACTCAAATCATTGACATTACAACCCTCTGGAGACTCACATTCAGCTGAAGAAGTTGGTGATGAGCTGTGTGCGGACATCACCATCATCATCATCATCATCTTCACTGGCATCGTGACCCAGGCCAGGATCTTCCACAGGTGGCGGACGTTGGTCATCGTCATCCAGGATGAGAGTCAACTCCTTCCGCACTGCCAGGTTGTGTAGCATGCAGCAGATGATGACAATCTTGCACACCTTTGCTGGGGCATATGGGAGGGCCCCTCCTGTCTTGTCCAGGCAGCGGAAGCGGCTCTTCAGGAGACCAAAGGTCCGCTCAATCACCCTCCTCGTCCGACCATGTGCCTCATTGTAGCCCATCATGGGCTGGTGTCACAGGGTTCCTGAGGAGTGTCAGCAACCACGGCATGTTGGGGTATCCCGAGTCACCTACAGACAGACAATTGCACATTAGCCGATTTGAAAATGTGAGTAGGAAAACAACATAGCAGAACACACACAATGGTACAAAGTCAGTACACACCAACAAGCCAGGCACGCTGGTTTGGCATCTGTGACATCATCCTCGGGATGCGACTACTCCCTCATCACGTAGGCATCGTGTGCCGAACCGGGGAAGCGGGCACACACATGTGTGATGGTCATATCTGCAAGACATACCACCCAGAGCATTGATCGAATGGTAATGTTTACGGTTCCGGTATGCTCTGCTCATGTGCCTGTGGTGGTATCAAAGCCACATGTGTCCCATCAATGGAGCCAATTACATGTGTCATCCTCCCCAGGGCATAGAAGTCACTCTTGACGTCAGTGAGTCGTTGACGTGTTGGGAAATAGATGTACTGGTTCAGGTATCTCAACATTGCCCCCAAAACATCGCGCGTAGCACACGGCTGAACATAGTCTGTGACATCCCACCGGCAGTCGCCACAGTGTGTTGGAAAGGTACCGGTGGCAAAGAAGTGTATGGCTGCCATCACCTTCACCTTGGGGGTCAGTGCTGTAGGATACGGATGGCCAGGCTGCAAATGTGGGTCCAACCGCACTGCCAAATCCTCAATCCGCTGCCTGGTGAAGTGGTACCGTCGGATGCTGTCACGTTCCACCATCGTTGCCAGGTCTGGGAATGGTCGATGGACAGCAGGAGCCCTGCAGTGCATAGGTGAAGAAAGCAAGATTGTCAGTCACCCCACGTATGTGCCGTTCACCATACTCAATTTCACATGATACATCATTAACAAACACAAGTACTTGATGTGTGTGTCGTTCTGTATGGACATATATGGGACCTACATGGACATCATCTAACATCTCTGTTCAACAAGTGTTGACAACAGGTTCCAGGGGTGTGCTATGGGAAACCATTAGGCTGTGTCACAGTACCCATTTACTGCTCTCACGTTCCACACACATACCACAGTGACATGTCTGGACAGATGCTCCACAGGCATCACAGCTCATTGACAGGTAGATTCCCAGGGACCCTGTCTTGCCACATGGACACTGGCATGACATTGCGTATCATGTACACGTCAGAGAAACTAACATGACACCCACAGGTAGTGGCCCCTGTAGCCTCTGCAGGACAGACATGGACGTCTGTGACACACACACAACATCAAAGTTCATGCACAAACCACGTGGATGTGGAGACTGTCTCCCATTGTGCACATGGAGTCAGAGACATGCGAAACACAACATGCACACAGACTGCGGAGGGACATCACTATTGTGGCAATGGGCCACCCTGTGACGTACATGCCTTCCCACATGTGAGCCTGGGGGTATGTGACATGTCATACACATACACAACCTGGAAATGTGATCATGACACATGCCCATAAATGAAAAGTTGCACACCACAGTGGTCAGGTGCACAACACACAAAGGACCCTGTCCCCATGAACAGGTGCACAGCCTGGGTGTGTCTGCCCCCAAATGCCACCCCAAAAACCACATGTTCACACCCATACACAGATAAGGTTATGCTGCCACACATCCCTTAGATACAGTGTGGACTGGGTGTGGTGTTGTGGAGGTGTGCCCCTGAGTCCCTGGAAAGTATATGTGGCTGGCATAGGTTCACCAGTGACCAGCATGGTGACATATGTGTGTACCTGTCCAGGGACGCGTTGAACAGCAATGGACCGATCGGTGTGCCGGCCGGCCCATTGCATTGTATGTGAGCGGGTGCGTTGTATCCGGGTGCAGCGTTGTACAGCAATGGACCCGATCGGTGTGCCCGGCCGGCCCATTGCATTGTATGTGAGCGGGTACACGTTGTATCCCGGATGCTGCGTTGAACAGCAATGGACCGATCGGTGTGCCCGGCCGGCCCATTGCATTGTATGTGAGCGGTACGCGTTGTATCCCGGGTACGCGTTGAACAGCAATGGACCGATCGGTGTGCCCGGCCGGCCCTTTGCATTGTATGTGAGCGGGTGCAGCGTTGTATCCCGGGTACAAGTTGTACAGCAATGGACCGATCCGGTGTGCCCAGCCAGCCCATTGCATTGTATGTGAGCTGGATGCAGCGTTGTATCCCGGGTCACGCGTTGTACAGCAATGGACCGATCGGTGTGCCCGGCCGGCCCATTGCATTGTATGTGAGCGGGTCCGCGTTGTATCCCGAGTACGTGTTGTACAGCAATGGACCGATCGGTGCCCGGCCGGCCCATTGCATTGTATGTGAGCCGGGTACGCGTTGTATCCCGGTAGCGTTGTACAGCAATGGACCGATCGGTGTGCCCGGCCGGCCCATTGCATTGTATGTGAGCAGGTATGCGTTGTATCCCGAAATACGCGTTGTACAGCAGTGGACCGAACGGTGCGCACACATTGGCTGGTGCCTGGCATGGCAACGGACGCGTTTTAGAAGCTCCAACGAGTCTGATGCAGTGAATTCAGTTGGCCAGCCATAACAATGTTGCAAAATCATGGGTGTCATGAAGTTGAAGATTTGAAGGATGCTGTGGGTGTGTATTAGTGCTGCTATTCCATGGATTGGTCAGATTCAGAAGATGCAAACGACTTGGACCTATCACTTTGGACACATGGGACAGTATCTGCCTCTGCAGCACACATATAATGCTGGCTGTTCCCCTGAGAGCTCACTTGCCTGCACTACATGCTCCAGGATGACATCTGCCACCAACACTGCTGCTGTTTATGCATCCTCTGGCTCCTGCAATGGCACGTACTGTGGAGAGAGCCCCAGCCTTCAGCCTTGAGGAGAACCAGGCCCTGCTGGACAGCCTCCTTCCACGGTACAGCAAGCTGTATGGGAAACCAGGGAGCAGGTGAGTGTGCTGTCCACTGCCTCACTAATTGTGCATGTTGTCTGACTAGCAGGGCTTTTCAGTGTGCACACCACTGGCTAGCATGCCCACTGAGTAGTTGTCACACCCCAAAGTGTGTAGTTACATGCACTGAACTGGTACAGTGAAGTAACAGTGCATTCCAACTAGGTTTACTTCCCATGCAATGATACCATGTAGTGACTGCTGGCAAACTGTTCATGTCCATTGTTGCACTGCCTGTGTACATCATATGCCCCTGTGATTGAGACATGTATATCCAACTGTGTGATGCACGTATATGTTGCATGTGTAGTAATGGCCTTTTCACTTTGTCATCCTCACAGGTTGATGCCCACCAGAAGCAGGAAATCTGGATGACCATCGCCCGGAAAGTAAGATCCGTGGGGGTCTACAGGCGCAGGATCCGCAACTGCCAGAAGAGGTGGCAGGACCTTCGTGGCTGGACCCGGAGGATCGCAAGGGTCCAGCTGAAGCTGTCGCCTCCTCGCAGGAGGGGCAGACACCGGACCCTGACCCCCACATGCTCCGGATCCTGGCGGTGGTCTTCCTGACCTGGATGGGCAGCTGAAGGACAGACAGCAGCAAGGAGGGGTGTGTCCATGACTGCACTGTGCACTTTGTCTGACATGCTATGTGCCCTCCTCTGGCCTGGTTAAACTTCCACAGTACATCAGTCATGTGGTCCAGGACCCATGTCCCTCATTTGTGACATGCCCACTTCTCCTCTGATACGCTTATGTGTTGCACTTATAGTCAGGAAATTGTGTCATTTGGGGACTGTGTCATTGCATTTAGCTTTGCTCAAGCTGGGGGACAGCATTTGTTCCCGTGACTATGTTGTGCGATTCATGGGTGGGTCAATTGCTTACACAATGCCTAAGTTCTGACATGTAATCTGGGTGTAACTTTGATATGTGGTCCGCTTGCTGCTCTGACTCACCACATGTCCCTGGGGAATTTGGCACACACCCATGCTGCTGGTGGGAACAATGTTTGGGCCTCAGGAGTATGTGTATCCAGTGTGTCACACATGCTTAGCCACCTGGGCTCGCCACCTTCTTCCACCGCAAGATCGCCGACATCCACGACAGCTTCGACTCCCGGACAACCCCAACAGGCCCCGGCACATCAGACCCGCCGCACCCCATCGACCACGACCCCCTGACAGCCTGGGTCAACGTGAACACCGAGGACACAATCAAGACCATGGGCACAATCCACTCCGGCTCCCCATCAGACCCTTTTCCACACCACATCTTCAACAAAGCCGGCAGCTCCATCGCACCCCACCTGCGCAACATCATCAACCTCTCCTTCGAGACCGCGACCTTCCCAGAGAGCTGGAAACACGCCGAGATCAACGCCCTACTCAAAAAATCCAAGGCGGACCCGAGCGACCTCAAGAACTTCCGGCCCATCTCCCTGCTTCCATTCCCAGCTAAGGTCATCGAGAAGACCGTGAACAGACAGCTCACCCGCTACCTCGAAGATAACAGCATCCTGGACCCCTCCCAGTCAGGATTCCGCAGCAACCACAGCACCGAGACCGCCCTCATCGCCGCCACAGACGACATCAGGATCCTGCTGGACAACGGCGAGACGGCGGCCCTCATCCTCCTGGACCTCTCCGCCGCCTTCGACACTGTTTGCCACCGCACACTACGCACACGCCTCCACGACGCAGGGATCCGAGACAAGGCCCTGGATTGGACCACCTCCTTCCTTTCCGGCAGAACCCAGAGCGTCTGCCTCCCCCCATTCCGATCCAAAGCCTCCGTGATCATCTGCGGCGTACCCCAGGGATCTTCCCTCAGCCCAACACTGTTCAACATCTACATGGCTCCACTCGCACGCATCGCCCGACAGCACGACCTCAACATAATCTCCTACGCCGACGACACTCAACTGATCCTCTCCTCACCAAGGACCCCTCACCGCCAAATCCAACCTCCACGAAGGAATGAAAGCCGTCGCCGACTGGATGAAGTGCAGCCGACTTAAGCTGAACACAGACAAGACGGAGATCCTCATCCTCGGCTCCAACCCATCAGCCTGGGACGACTCCTGGTGGCCCTCGTCACTAGGGGCACCCCCGACACCAACCGACCACGCACGCAACCTGGGAGTCATCCTCGACTCAACGCTCACCATGACCAAGCAAGTCAACGCAGTCTCCTCCTCCTGCTTCAACACCCTCCGCATGCTCCGCAAGATCTACAGGTGGATCCCGACAGACACGAGAAGAACAGTCACCCAGGCCCTCGTCAGCAGGAGACTCGACTACGGAAACGCCCTCTACGCAGGAGCCCCCACCAAGCTCATCAAATGACTGCAAAGAATCCAAAACGCCTCTGCACGCCTGATCACTCGACATTCCACGCCACAGCCACATCACTCCCCACCTGAAAAACCTGCACTGGCTCCCCGTCGACAAGAGAATCTCCTTCAAACTCCTGATCCACGCACACAAGGCACTCCACAAAACCGGCCCAGCCTACCTCAACAGTCGACTCTCCTTCTACGTTCCCAACCGTCAACTCCGCTCCGCCGACCTCTCCCTGGCCACCGTCCCGCGCATCCGGAGAACCACCACCGGAGGAAGATCCTTCTCTCACCGCGCCGCCAAGATCTGGAACACCCTTCCCCTCAACCTACGACAGACCCAAGACCTGCTGACCTTCAGGAGACAACTCAAGACCTGGCTATTCGACCAGTAGCGGCAACACCCCCCCCTCCTCTCCCTCAGCGCCTTGAGACCCTCGCGGGTAAGTAGTGCGCTTTACAAATCTTGTGATTGATTGATTGACCTGCCTACTGTCCAGGACTCATCCCTCTTACAGGTGGAGCTGGACAGTCATGCCTACTCCAGGGCATGCAATGCACTCTGTACTCCCACTCCCGTGTATCATCTGGCATGTTGTGATCAGTGTAATGTACCCTCAGGTGTCTGCCTCTGTCTCATTGTGCTGTGTCTTCGTTGTCAGGACTACTGGTATGTTTATCGGTTAGGGCTCAGCATGCCATCTGAGATGTGACCATGATAGACGATACTTCTGTGACTTATAGGTGTCTGATCACTTGACTGTGCACACAGGTGTTTGCGACTGTGACTTTCAGTCAGCTGTGATTGTCATTCACAGCACACTGTGAGGTGCTCATGTTCAGAGAGTTGTGTTTCATGTCCCCATATGTCCAGTTGGTATGACGTGGACAAATAGTAGTACAGATGATGTGGTATTTGGGGGATGGACATGTGCACTTGTCAGCCACATAACTTGCATTCCCCATGCCCTCGGATTGTGACACAGTGCAGACTATTGTTGGCTGGCTGCCATGGCCATGTGATTTGAGACAGTAATGTATGACTTTGCACGCATTCCTGTGTCATGGCATTCAACTTCCTGAGACTGATCCTGCAGGGAGTGACATGTGCAACATGCACCCCATTGTGGCATTGACTATCCGGACATGGGTGCATCATGGTGTCTGGTGCTGGTATGCATCACATGCATTTCTATTTAGACTCTGGCCATCCCTTTATCCGGACACCTGCACTGACTCAGTGGCAAGAGATGTGATGTGTGCATGTTCACATACTTCACCGTGTTCCCTGCAATGTCCAACAACTGTGTAGGTGGTGCATGTGTCCACACTGGGGTCTTACCATCAGACAGGCACCGGACAGATGGGTGCAAGGGCAGGAGGGGTGTGAGTCCCATGGTTGACCATCAGACTGACAATTGGCTTCCCGAATCTGTGTGAGGACTTTAGGCAATGTTCAACTAAGGATGCCAGGGCTTGCTCTGTAATGTGCTGTACTTACTGTGGTGTGTGCGGTCAGTGCAGGTGACTGATGTTTGTCTGTTTCCCTAATTGTTTGCAGATACATCCACGGCCACAGGAGGGGACAGCTCCACGGACCAGGAGGAGCAGCGGAGCCAGACTGGGTCAGCATCGGACGAGTGGTCAGAGGGACCCAGTGGCACGGAGGGCGAGGGGAGCCACACCGAGGAGTCCTCAGCACCATCCACCTCAGCTGAGGACCACAGCAGCTCGGAGGATGACTCCCTTGTGGAGGCGGGTCTCAGCAGCCACCAAAGGCCAGCTAGTCTGTCTGGCCCCGCCACCACCACCACCACCACCGCCCTCCCATTGGCTCCCATTCCTGAGGTCCGTGGGGGCTCCCGTACTCGGGAGCGTGTCTCCTTCGTGCCGGGCACCGCAGCCCCTGCCCCTGTGTCCCCTGCTGCCCTGAGTGAGGAGTCTGTGTACCTCCTTCGGCAGCTCCATGTAGGGCAGACAGCAATGCTGAGTGTCCTCCATGCACACACCACTCTGTTGACACAGCTGGTGTCGTTCATGGAGGAGCATCTCGACGGGTATGTCTGCCCTACAGAGGAGCAATAGGTCCATGGACTCCTCCCTGATGGCAGCAGTGTCCCTCCTCCAACAGTCCTCACCCCTCCCACCTCTGCCCCATCCACACTTCCTGCCCCCTACCTGTCCAAAGCACATGCACACCTGCACAGTCACCCAAACACACAGACACGAGCAGCACAGACACACCCAAGAGAAAGGCAAGACGTGCACACACGCATCCTCAGGGGACTGATACCACAGACACAGGGGACGGGGAACACACACACACACAGGCATCCACATTAACTCCGCAGTCCTCCAAATCCTCTCCCTCCAAGACCCCTTCCCTTGCCTCGCCTGCTAACACACCTACACAGCAGATCTTCCTGTGTGACCTCGGCCTCATCCTCCAATCCTGCTGATCCAGCATACCGGGGAAGAGGAAGTCCACCCACACAGAGGGAGTGCCCTCGCCCCCGGACACCCCCTCCCCCAGGCGCAGGCAGAGTGAGCCCCCACCCGCAAGTCCCCCCGGTCCCGGAAGAGCAAGACCCCGCCACCACCACCCTGCAAGTCAACCACCCAGTCTCTCACCTCCATCCCCCAGGCCACCACTCCACAGGTTCCACCGCCACACCCTGCCCCAGGTTCCCCCACACACCGATACCGCATCCCCAAACTGCTTAGGCCCTCCCCCCCTGCCACTTGCTCTTCCACCCCCAAACCAGATGCTCTGCCTGTTTGTGCCACTGGTGTGGAGACTGTGTCCCCCTCTGTCCTGCCCCGCTCTTCTGCCCCCCCTTCCACTACCTTGGAGTGATGCACTGCGGTGGAGTCCACAACCACCCCGTCTGACTCGGGCACTGCATTGGGGACCCAGTCCACTCCATCTGACCAGCCCACTGCAGTGGTTGCAGCACCAACTCCATCTGACTTGAGCCCTGCGGTGGTGCCAGCCCCCCCTGAGTCAGACACCTCCACTGCAGTTGCCGGTGACACTCCTGCACTCACCTCCCCTTCACTGCCTCCTTCTGGCATCCCCTGATCCTGTCCCTGCGGTGCCTGGCCTGCCCCTCGTATGCCCCTCCAAGGGGATGTCCCCTGTCCGTACCTGTGCAGGCAAGCAATTGTTGACAAGTTGTCACACATCACCCTGTTGGGACTGTATATTTGGACTGGCCATTGGCCTTAGTTTATTTTGGACTTTTGATTTGAGTTGCACACTTGCTGAATAAAGCCTATTTTTGTTTACTTGTGGTTAATCTTTGGAGGTACATGATGTAGATGTGTAGAATCATGCATTTGCTGTTGTAATAGTGTTCAGATCAGGTAAATGAAGTTTTGCTGTGATGGGCTCCATGTGGTCCATGGGATATGTGTCCTAATCTAGTCTGGATCTATAGCATCCTTTGCTGCAGTCTGAGGGTGTAATGTTCAGCATTTGACACAGGGATGTACGTTTAGCATTTGTAGATTACCATCTTTGTCCTACACTGATGCACATCTGGTGGGCTTACCACTGTCCAATGTTCCTAGTACCCTGACTGTGTGCTCCGTCTCCAATGGACATGCAGTTTAGCACATCAAATTTGGAGGACTCATCTGTGTACACAGTGCAAGTTGCTTGACACGTGTCTTGGGTGTATGCAGATGACTGACGTGACACTCCCATGCCCAGGCTGATATGAGCAGAGCCTTCAGTGTGTTGTAGTTGTTGACTCACTGACCGAGTGTTCTGCTGACATGTTTGAGTCATGCACAGACAAGGTTTGGCACAGCTGACCTTCCACAGGAGTGGAGTGCCCTCATGGCAGTACGTGATTCCGTGATATAGGCTGTGCCCATGTTGTGTGTTGTGTAGGCATGTCTGTGCGTGTTCCCTTCTCCTTTTCCTACACAGGCTGTGTCCCTACGGATGTTCCTGTTTGTGATGCTTGCTGAGTTGTTCTGTGTTCATCCAGCATCTTGGACCTGGTTACTCCGGGATGTGGGTGCATGGCAAACTAATGTTCATGAGGTTGTCATCCCTAGTTGTCTTTGTTGTCAGGGCTGGGGATGTGGGCAAACGCAGATGGGACACAGTCAGGATTCCTCTTGGCACTTGTTGGTTACACGAGTAATGTGATTTTCTGTTTGTGTATGCTTTCAGTGATTGTGACACGTTGTGTGTGTGACTGCTGCCACTCCTCAGGGTCAGAGCTGCAATGTTTGAAGTTGTCTATGTGTGTCCTTTGTGGATCAGCTTGGCTTCTTCATTGGTGTGTGACTATGGCCAGGATCCCATTGTTTGGGGTGGATTTCACGTCATGCCCATGCACGGCATATTGTGCAGTGTGTCAGACATTCACAAGTATTGTTGACTGGCCATGTGTGATGGTTTCTGCACCTCATTTCCCCCCACCACCCCTGGGATTGTCATGGGTGCATGTGCAATGTCAGCAGTCCATGTGAGCTTCAACGCTGCACATTGGTGGAGTTCAAGGTGTGTGGCGTTGAGTGTGTGCAAATGTGAGTTGTTGCATGGCTGGGGCACTACCTCCATATTTTCCTTGGCTGGCAGGCCGTGCTGAGTGCTTTGTGCTTGTATAGGTGTGATGGTAGTTTGTTGCTCAGGACACATGGCTGTGGTTCACAGTGTGGATGACATCTACCTTTGTCATCACAGTGTGATTGTCATGCAGGCTAGTGTCACCACAATGTGGGGTCCCTGGGGAGTGCTGTGGTGGTTCTGTCTCTTGCTGTGTGTGTTGCTGTTCCTACAAGCTTGTGTGACATGTGTAATTTGGGCTCCTCTCATCTCACAATGCCTGTTTGCCCACATAGGGGAATCCAATCCATGAGTTACTTTTGTATGTGACTGTGTTGACATCTGTGTATCAGTGAATCTGGCCTCCTCATGTGTTGTGTGTTTGCCTGGGGACACTGGCACACAACCCCTCACCTGTTGTGTATGATATGCAGTGTGAGTCTGCCTGTTTGTGTTTGTGCTTTTGCACCACTGCATTGGCATATCTTTAGTTTGCCATTGGCTGTATGTTGTTTGTTGGCTTTCCCCTGCTGGCCCTGGGACTGCTAGGTCATCAGTCAGCACATTGATCATGGTTAGTATGTCCCATTGCTGCCATGGTATGGTATTTGTTCACCTGACATCTACAGTCTCCACAGGATATCTACATTTGTGTGTCCATTGGTGCTGATATGTGGGTCTGCATTATGATGCTCACTTCTGTCATTGTGTTATTTGTGAATGTAGACAATGTGGGCCCCCATGGCTGATGTTTGTGTGCACATGGCCAGAACGATGTGTCATTGGCACTGCACTGCTTGCCTCACACAATCTATGTTGCTATGGGACACAAGCACTACAATGCCACTGTAGTGTTTGGTGTTGTGTGGCCAGGAATAATCCCTGCAGTTATGTTTTTGCAGCTTTTACCAGGACTACACTTCCTTTTGGGCACTGTGGTGATGGGGCTTTGGGCCCCATTGCCACACTGTTCAAAATGTGCTTCAGCTATGGAGCACACACTTCCCTTTGGGCACTGTGGTGATGGGGCTTTGGGCCCCATTGCCACACTGTTCAAAATGTGCTTCAGCTATGGAGCACACACTTCCCTTTGGGCACTGTGGTGATGGGGCTTTGGGCCCCATTGCCACACTGTTCAAAATGTGCTTCAGCTATGGAGCACACACTTCCCTTTGGGCACTGTGGTGATGGGGCTTTGGGCCCCATTGCCACACTGTTCAAAATGTGCTTCAGCTATGGAGCACACACTTACCTTATGGGCACTGTGGTGATGGGGCTTTGGGCCCCATTGCCACACTGTTCAAAATGTGCTTCAGCTATGGGGCACACACTTACCTTATGGGCATCCCCCTAAGGGTGGGTATGGTAGTAGTGGTAGGCATCCAGGCCCCCCTGGGTAGGGGTGGTAGTAGTGGCAGGCATCCATCCCCCTAAGGGTGGGTATGGTAGTAATGGCAGGCATCCAGGCCCCCCTGGGTAGGGGTGGTAGTAGTGGCATGCATCCAGCCCCCCCTGGATAGGGGTGGTGGTAGTGGCAGGCATCGAGCCCCCCCTGAGTAGGGGTGGTGGTAGTGACAGGCATCCAGGCCCCCCTGGATAGGGGTGGTGGTAGTGGCATGCATCCAGCCCCCCCTGGATAGGGGTGGTGGTAGTGGCAGGCATCCAGCCCCCCCTGAGTAGGGGTGGTGGTAGTGATAGGCATCCAGGCCCCCCTGGATAGGGGTGGTGGTAGTGGCAGGCATCCATCCCCCTAAGGGTGGGTATGGTAGTAGTGGCAGGCATCCAGGCCCCCCTGGGTAGGGGTGGTGGTAGTGGCAGGCATCCATCCCCTAAGGGTGGGGATGGTAGTAGTGGCAGCCATCCAGCCCCTATGGGTGGGGATGGTAGTAGTGGCAGCCATCCAGCCCCCTATGGGTGGGGATGGTAGTAGTGGTAGGCATCCAGCCCCCATGAGTGGGGATGGTAGTAGTGGCAGGCATCCATCCCCCTTAGGGTGGGTATGGTAGTAGTGGCAGGCATCCATCCCCCTAAGGGTGGGTATGGTAGTAGTGGCATGCATCCAGCCCCCCCTGGATAGGGGTGGTGGTAGTGGCAGGCATCCACCCCCCTGAGTAGGGGTGGTGGTAGTGACAGGCATCCAGGCCCCCCTGAGTAGGGGTGGTGGTAGTGACAGGCATCTAGGGGTGGTGGTAGTGACAGGCATCCAGGCCCCCCTGAGTAGGGGTGGTGGTAGTGACAGGCATCCAGGCCCCCCTGGGTAGGGGTGGTAGTAGTGGCAGGCATCCAGGGCCCCCTGGGTAGGGGTGGTAGTAGTGGCAGGCATCTAGGCACCCCTGGGTAAGGGTGGTAGTAGTGGCAGGCATCCATCCCCCTATGGGTGTGTATGGCATTGGTGTTGGCCATCCCACCCCTATGGTTCTGCTGTTGCTAGTCTACGTTATTTGTGCATCCCTATGTGTGTGTGACATATTTCGTGTACGTGTGGTTTGTTTGTATTGTTGGTGTTTGAATTACCGTCTGCGCCGTACGCGTCCGTGCCGGTCCCGGTAATAGATGTAGAGTATAGGTAGGACCTGCGCAATGGGATTCATGCTTGGATCGTCTCGTTCGGGTTTCTCGTGTCTTCGAGTCGTACTCGTAGCAGACTTGTTCGTCTCGTAGCCGTGGATCGTCTTGTGGCGCGAAACGGAGCTTATGTACGGCTCGCCCGGATGCTCAAACGTGCCGGACGTAGCGACGAGTTCGGCGCGTACGGAAGACGCATCGTACTAGTCCGGCCGGAAGGTGCTGTGTATTTGGTTTCGTGCGACTCGATTCGGCATTTACGGATCCGGCTCGGGCGGGGAACAGGAGCTGGAATGGGTAAGTACGGCTCGCTCGGACTCTGGGCTGTTATGCGCATCGTACTTGTTCGTTCGGTAGAGTGTTCGAGTTGGTCGGAAAACACGCGTTCGGCTGGTGTTTTTTCCGGACAAATACTGTTAGGTGCGCTTCCGGCCGACATCGGAATCGACCCCAAAGTGTGAAGAGACCTTTCCTTGGTGAACATTTCTGCTGTTCCGATTCCTGATCGACTTGTTTGGGATAAGGTACCTTATGATATATTCGGACCAACAGAGACTTTACAAGTACCCTATGTTTTCCGTATTTCCTTACATGATTTCATCACTCCTGGCACTATCTCTGAAGGTTGGGGCATTCACACAGGACCTTAAATGTTGCTGTTTTAGAGCATTACACTATATTTAATAGTGGAGAAATGTACGATGGTACATCTAATTATAATAATATGTTTTGTTTTTACCATTATGGTCACTATTATTTCATAAAGCAAGTGCATGTCCATTATTTACATAAAGCAAGTACTCCATGTGCAGTATTTAATTATACTCAGTGGGAAAATTGCCCTACTCCACCACAAGGTAGCTCAAAGACATTTGCAAAGAAGTTTGCATATTTTTCTGGTCACAATCCAGCAGACCCAGAGTCCTATTATTATATACAGGCACCTTCTTCAGCATAGAAAAATATGCTAACTGACACAAAGTTGATTTATTTTGCATCTTTCATGTCCCAGTTGTCGACACAAGGGTATGACTTTTGGAGAAACAATATCAATCTGAAATCTATTTGGGGAATTAGAGATTGGTAGGTTCAGGGGAACGAGCTTTATTTCTTTACCATTCTTGTGACACTGATTACTCTGTTTTGTTTCCTTCAATTGATAATCACAGCGCACGTATTTTACATAAGAATATCATTGCTTCAATAAATATTTGTAATGCAAATTCGAGTATTCCTTGTGTCTCCATTTGGGAATGCAGGATTTACCAAACGAAAGGGCTTTAAATCTGTTTCCACAATTTCCTTGGGTAGTCAGGGTTGCAGCGGCGGTTCCTCCATGGGAGAGGAGGTGCGTCGCCCCCCCCACACTGCTGCAGAAAAAGTGGAAAATAAAATGGTAATAAATGATTTTATAACCATTTTGTTTTCTACTCTCTGCCAAATGGAGTTTGGGGGCAGGGCCAGGGAGTCATTGCTGCATATTAGCATCAATGAGGAGTGGCCCCTTCATTTGAAGTGTGCAAGTTTGGCCAGCTATCTTACTACGGCCAACCTGACATGCGCAATTCAAACCTCTCTAACCTAGCTTTCTTAGACAGCTGGGTTGGAGAGCAGGCAAAGGCCTCCAGGGCCTTTTGAAGCGCTGAGGCAGCCTCCTTCATCCAATCAAGACGCTTTTCACTCATGCTGCTTCACAGCATGAGAGCAGCGTCTGGATTGGATAAAGTAGTTGGCTGTGTGACGTCACATAACGGTCGGAGGTGTCTGAGAACATCGAGGACATGCTGCAGGATAAGGTAAGTGAAAGTTTTATTTTTTCTTTCTTGTCATTTTTAATGTAACATGCTTTCATAATGTAGGTGTTTGTTTTTATGTATGTACTGACCCACCGTTTTATATGTCACCTACCGCCACTGCAGGGTTGTCATGTTCTGAGGTTGCACATACCACCTGTTACCTTGCTAGGTTAAGGGTACAGATGGTGCACTGTGAGCTCGCCAGGACCAAGGCCAACATATCCTGATGGTGTGAGTGGACTCAGCCTCGCGTAGTTTTGACGTTCATGATGTCCAACATACGCACAGTTTTACTGAGAAAGTATGAACCATACGACAGTAGTTGCCATGATTGGTGTGTGCAACCACAGCAAACATACATGGGCTAATGAGCTGATCTAGGCTCAAATACTATGGCATAGCCAGTGAGTCATGGGCACTAGTTCAAGGAAGGAAATGGGCCCCCTGGCCGCTGTTTGAACTGTGAAATACAGCTCTTACCAGAATTCAGTGGCCCCCTGAGACCTCTGGGTACAGAGCTACTATACCTACTGCACCAATAGCAGCTACGCCCTTTGCTCAAGTACGTGCCATTCAGTGCTTAATTTGAACAGGTGGTTTCTGATGCTCGGCACTGGCACTTAATAGTCAATACTGACACTTATAGCAGTGTGCCACATGCGAGCCAACACCAGTTGTTAATTAATTTAAAAAAACATTAGAAATGACTATTACCTCGCCCCCAAGCCATTCTTATAGATTTGTGGGCCTGGAATAGTCTGAAATGTCATACTTTTATAAGTGTGATGGTTAGTAGTTGTGTTGGTACTGTCATTGGAAGGGCTGCCTGGGGCAATGATGGTGCAAGCTGCAGTGGTCCACTGACAAGAGCCCTGGCACTTATGTTTTTGACAAATTAAGTACTGGTGCTATTCCTGTACCGCTCGATAGTCCCTGTGTTGCTCTATGCACCCTTTGCCTCTTTATGTCCTCTGTACTTCTTTATATACCTTGTAGCTCATAACAGTGGCATGTGCACTCTGCATGTACAGTTAGTGCCACACTATTTGACTCGTGCCACTTTATACGACCTGTGTCACCTGTTGCCTTGAACTACTTTTAGAGTCATGTGCCAACCTCTGTGGCAGATGTAGCTGGTACAGGAAGTCAGTTTTTTTTTACTTTCACCAGGGCCCATGGTAACCTTTCTACTCTACTGAGTACAGCAAGAAAGGACCTCATGCAGCAGGTGTGTACATTCAGCAGTGTTCTGTGGGTGCACCAATCTCTGTACGTGGTTTTATTTAGTGAAATATGTCATTCTTTCCTGTTTGTCACCAGACATTCTATCAACACCAGGGTCCAGATTCATAGTGATCTTTCAAACGTAAATGTGACATACACATATAGGAAGTTATAAACAAAGCGTGTGTAACTTATGCATGATTCAAAAAGTCAGACAAATTTAAGGCCAAGCATTTAAGCAAATATAAAAATGGCAAGAACAAGGAATGCAAACTTTGTGGAATCACCACGAAGCGAGACACGTGAGAACTGAGTTCAAAAGTAGGGAGCACCAATCAATTGGAAACTGAAATGAAGTGTGCACAAAGGATTGCTGCACTGACACGAATAAGATTGAAACAGAAAAACAATACATTTCTTTGATGCCAAAGCTCTACTTCTGCGAGAAAATTGCACGAGTATTGTCATAGAAATATGACAAATGGCGGTCATTTATAGCCTGGTGGTCATTTAGACCCTGGCTCTCTTCACAGCACCTGAGGCTCACTGGTCGGGGACCATTTCGCTTTTACACTGCCCGTGCCTAAGTGCATTTTATAATTATACAGGAACAATGGTCGACCATAGCACCTTGACACGGAATTGCTCATACAACTACTGTACACTTGTGCAATGGTGCTCTCATTATGTTTGCAGCCTAATTGTTGATTGTTTTTGGCCACATATGTTCATGCCTGAGTTCTTCTAATGTTTCTTCCTGATACTATCCCACTTTCTTTCCTCCTTTTTATGATGTAAATAAAAGTACATATTTTGCTATCAGGAATTCTATAACACAGTCTTTATTATATCACTGTGTTAATTGCTGTTGTTTATCTATGTTGTAAGGGACCATTGTTCTTGAATAATTACTCGTACCCCAGGTCCTTCTCAGACCCTTTGGGTTTCCTTGTTCATTAAAAATATAAGTGCATTTTATGGCAGACGCAGGCAAGAAGAATCCTAGATGGTCTCCACGTCATCAATAGGGCAGGGTGACTGCTACTGTGCCTGGCAGTCCATTGGCAGATGGCCTCCAGGTTAAAGGTTTACACTGGCAGAGCCAGTGGATGCTCCACGTAAACATGGCACTTCACCTGGCTCTAAATAGAGCAAGGGAACTGCGAGTGTGGTGCGGTGGTAGCACAATCAGTTTAAGAGAGTATTTCTGCCCTAGGAAACAATAATTAAAGCCCTAAGTTAGCTGTCTATGTAAATATCAGAAATAACCTATGGGAATTTATTAAATGTTTAAGTTATACAGGCTTATGTTAGGTGCCAAACAAATATTTGTGAGTTAGTAAGAAAGAGGTAATATATTCAGCAAATAGATATAATTTTCAAACTTATGAGTAAGCTAAACGCACGTACACATATCACAGACAAGCATTGGCATAGCCAATACTCCTTGCCTTTTGGACCTTATAAGACCTTATAAGTGTTTAGCCATGTAGACACGGCTCCCCACTGGTTGCTGTATTTTTGTACATTGGGGCCGATTCCGATTCGGGCCAGAAATCCCTCCGACCGAGTCGGATTCGGAGAGATATCCGACCGAACTGGACTCTAGCAGTCCGACCGAACGTGTACGATGCGGACGCATGCTATCGGACTCGATTCGGTCGGACTCCCATTGAAGTCAATGGGAGCCGGTCGTACGACGCGTACACGGGCTCCCAATGACTCAATGGGTGCGTCGCGAACAAAGGCGCCCCCTACAGCGGGTACGCGTAGGTGCGACTCGCGCCGTACATGCATGTGTAGGGGGACCCATGGGACCCCCTGTGTGCGACTCGCGCGGCTACGCGTACAGGGGGTCCGACACGGACCCCCGAAGTCCGGCTCCGACTGCTCTTTCGAGCCGGACGGCGCGAGTCGGTCGGACTGTTCGAGGCGCGCATCGTACTTGCCCGGTCGGGGAACGTCTCCATTGCGTGGTGCGAGTCGAGTCCGTACGAGTCGGTCAGAGCGGTTCGGAGCCGGGAACGAGTCGGTCGGGGATTTCACGTACGCTCGCATCGTACTTGCTCGCGCGGACGGGTGTTCGAATCGGTCGGAAACAGGGCGTCCGAATCGGATCCGGTAAAGCCAAATCCGATTCGGTGCCCTACCGGCCGAAATCGGAATCGGCCCCTATATTGTTTGGAAAACATAGCCCTGGCTACACAGCTACAGCCGCTATTGAGCAAGACCTAAAAAGAGGGTAACTATCCACAGTAATTTAGAATCCTTTTAGAGCTTTGCTGTCCCAAGCAGGAATGTAACTGAAGTGGCTGGATATCATAGGGAGGTGTGCACACAGAAAATGATAACAATGCAGAGGTTGGACTTATTACTGTTCCACCAGCTCGTCCACGAGTCAGTGGTCCATATAGCCTCAAGCAGAAGCAAATTCTGAAATCCTACTCCTCCTCCCTCCATCCTCTTCACTCACGTAAGCAAAGAGAAGGAAATAAGGAGCTCGCGGGAACTGCACAGATTCAAGGGCATGTATGCACTTGTCAGCTTAGTTTTCATTAGAATCAGTGCAAGGATTTTTAGTTCTGTGTGTGAAGTTAGATCTTTGGTGATAACCGGAGTGGACATCTGGTACTCCCCTTCTGGTGGCAACACGGGCAGCTCTTTGGTTTTTGTATTACACTGCAGCCTGATCTGCTCTTTACCTCCCCTCTCCATCTATCATTTATTCAGTGCTAGTTACAAACAGTTGTTTTAGAGCAGTGAAGGGCCTAGTCTGGTATAATTATATACAAGATGAAACAAGCATTTGTTTTTGACTTCCATTTTAGTCTTGACTAAAATATTGCAATAAAGATTGCTGCAGTGAAAAAACTAAACAGAAAATGATTGTTTTATTTAGACAATGCATCTGTGAGATAAAATATTTAACGTGTAATGACAGGGTATACTTTTGAGGCATAAAATAGTTCCTCATGCATTGAAATGCAAGCATGCACCTGGAGGTGAGATGATCCATCAAATAGCTAACATCAGTGGGTGAGAGAGGTATGCTCCTCTGGGTGGATCCAAAGCCTACTCTATGTATATGTTAAAAAACTGGTAACAGTAGGTCTTGTGGCCAGAACTATCAGATGTAGGCAGCTGCAAATATCTATTGAGGCCGAGAAAGCTGAATGCATTATGGAGGAGATACGAATGGAGTTGAGAGGAAAGATGTCAACAGAAGAAGGGGGAGAGGGGGTGACATATGAGAAGGGGATGGCAGCTTAATATGGGGCACTGTTTGGCAGAAGGACTCCAAGAGATGTTGCTGCTGGTTTTTACAGTCTTAACGTGCTTTTACCAGCATGAACCATTGTTTCTTATTATCTATTTGTGCTCTGAGAGATCTTCACCCCATTGTTTCAACTAAACAAAAAGAATTGTTTCATCTGGGATTCCACACTGAAAATGACCAACCTGTACTTGTGTTTCCAAAAAACTGCATTTTAGGGACTTAAAGTGTCAGATTCTGTAATAGCTTTTTTATATTTATGTTTTTTATTTTATTTTATTGTATTGCGTTTATTGTATTTTATTGATTGTTTTGCATACTGCTAATGCTACAGCAAGATGGCTTTGTAGCACCTAACTCCAGTAGCAACGTGATACACCACCGTAGCCTTTTATACTGTGGGCTTATGTCAAGAAGAATTAGCTAGTTGCTATTTCAGGTCGAATCCTGGTTTCAGGAAATGGATTTCACCTTTCCTTTCTTTAAATGACAGTATCCTTATGAATACAAAATCTGGGCAGATTCTGCAGAGTATGCCTGCACCGTCTACTCATGATCTGAGGCAGTCTGCAGTCAGAGACAGTCGGTCCATGCATTTAACTTCTGGTAACCTCAAGTCAGCTGACTCTCCGGCACAGAAAGTGTCTCGGATCGAGCTGACATAAGCGAGGCTCCTGCACAGACAGTGGCAGCCAGTTCATTTGTCAGCAAATCAAAACAAGATCGAAGCCGCTTTCTCGCTGGACTAATTTACTAATCTTGGGTTTTGGAGCAGCGTACTACATGGTAGCGCTTCGACGACTCATTTGCGGTCGTAAAGTGCCATATAAGTACAATGAAATTCAATACAATACCACATTCTGGGAATTGCAATCTTGGTGCACTTCCATTAAATTAAAGTACTTATTTTTTGTGATTTTGCTGATTATAATTTTAGTTTTTGAAGGCTTAAGATTTTGTAACATAGTAAAAAGAGCAGTGTGCAGAATTTGCACTTACGTATGCGTGAGTGGAGGGGCAGTGATGCGGGGTGGTACAGAGTGTCACATATAAGAGGTTTAAATATCACACTTAACCAAGCAGAAATATAGAGATGTAACACATTGCCAAATTCGAAAATTAGCAGCTATGAACTCACCCCTATGTTCGAGTTACAAAATACATTCTTCACAGGGATTGTGGAACAGAAGCTGACGTCTGATAGCGGGATTCATCCTCGCTGGCCAAGAAGGACAGAGACAGGTGGAACGGGTGGTAAAAGATGCAGGAGCAAAATCTCCACAACTCTGGTGACCAATCTAATATGGGCACCACAGATGCGACTTCTATTGCCCTGAATAAAGTGTGCAGACTGCGCATGTCTGGCAGCCATGGTGGAATGGTAGTTAAAGTAAAGGAGCCCGAAAGCCTACACCAGAGGTTGGAGATTCCGTGATGGTGAAGTGATGATGGCTGTGTAGTAGCGAGTGCAAAATTGCAGAAGGACAAAGGAAATTTTTGTACCGATGCCTGTCCATGACATTGTAATAGACCATATTCCTTGTTTTATGAGCCCCCAGCATGTAAAGGGCATCATACTAGACTGGGTGCTCAGTTATGGCCATGCCGTGCAGAACAAAAGAAAGGCACGTGGCCGCAATACTTAAAGATGAAGCGCGGTGGACATCGTGTTGATAATAATTAAACTGTAAGATGCGGGCGCGTGCAGAAAAAAAGAAAGGCGCATACCCTTCCGTAGCGGCCGCGGCTGTGAAGCGAGCACCACGCTGATAAAGGGATACACACAAACATGTATGAAGAGCTCTGAAGAGCTGTTCAGAATGTTAAAAAAGTTCCTGAGCAGAAAGTGAAATAAAAAAAAGCGTAAGCTGACAAGTCATGGAGCGATGCTCCAGGGAAGTGAATGAGTTATAAAAAGGAGGGACCAGGAAGACAAATTACCCACTGGCAAGCAAGGAATTTTAAAAGACAAGCAATTAGCCAAATGAAAAGTGATAGGCGGAGTTCAAGCCTACAAAATACATACAACAGATTGTCCTGACAGCGCAAGCACTGTCTAGGCTCGATCTAAAAACGTGTGGGGGCATATTAGCAAGAACGGCATTAAAATTATCGCCACTTTAGCGGCAGGAAACTGCCGCTAAAGCAGCGATAATGGGCTTGATAATATGCCCTTGAGAATACCAATAGAAGCCCATGTTCTGCTGTGATCCTGGGCTTCTATTGGAATTCTCAAGGGCATATTATCAAGCTCATTATCGCCGCTTTAGCGGCAGTTTCCTGCCGCTAAAGCGGCGATAATTTTAACGCCGTTCTTGCTAATATGCCCCCAAGTCTGATGGCTATGGGACTGATTCTCAAAATACCAGACTTCAAGGCAGATGCATGCCTATGATTTGATTCATAGACTGTAGGCATTCTCAGCCCGTGAGTCTGTTGTTTATTGTCAGGGGGACAATCAGCAGGCGTAGGATTAGCAGAAATATTAAGAAAATTCTTCCCCTTCACAGCTGCAAAAACGTAGGGTGGTTTGGAGTATTTTCTATACATTCATTTCACGACTTATACTTACTTGCAGTCACATAATTTCAGAGGTGTAATGCATGTCGGAAAATGCATGACCAATCTTTGTTATTACCCACTAAAGTCAACAATTGTGGCTTGTTTGAAACATAGCAATGACACCTTCCATTGCAATACTATAGAAACACCCAATTCTCCACTTCCAAAGCAGACAATTGTGGAAAATGTGTACACCTGAAAACGTTTCCACAAAAGAAAATGTCATCTGCACCCATTCTTCTGCAAATCTGGGTCTTTCATATGCAGGGCCAATTTATCATTGTATTGCTCTGCCCTTGGGTTACTCTTGGAGTCGCAAGGGCAATGCAATACTTGTCAGATTTACCAAGCAACGTAAGGCCCCTTGTGTGGCCCTGCGTTGCTTGGTGAATCTGGAGTTACCCAAGGTAGCGCAAGTCATTGCCTTGCGCTACTCTGCCCTGCTAAGGCGCTCTATGGGTGGAGCATGGGTGTTCCCACGCAACCACCCATGGAATTTGGTGCATTCCCAGATTTAGAAGACTGGTCAACCTGGGAATGCACCAAAATGCTACGTCTTTCCAAGGGAGGTACAACGAGGAGAAATACCTTTATTGCTCCTTGTTGTTTCCTCTTTCTAAGTGTGCTGCATTCTGCAGAACACTTAGAAAGAGGAAAAAATCTCTAAGGATTCAAAAACAATCCTGCCTGCAAAGCAAGCACCCTTGCACCATAGCGCAATGGTGCCTGCGTTGGTGCTAGGCAGCACGTAGTGCGCCAGCACAAGGAGAGAGCAAGAAGGTGCCATATTATGGTAATTATGGGACATTCCTGCCCTCTCCATTTTTTGTTGCATTGCACTGCGTGCAAGTATGATAAATCTTACCCGCAATGTTTTGTCGATCTAAGTATCACTCAGGTATGGAAAACATTTTAACAATCTACATGCAAGATGTTGATTGTTGGCTTCTCCTCTTGTCTATGTGATCCTAGGTCACGCACTCTCTCTCTCTATCTTAAATTCCCATTTAAGTTTCAAACTTTACAACAATACAGATTTCAAAGTGAAGCAAATTCTTATAGCAGGTATACTGCCAGGGCTGTGGAGGAGCTTACAAACAAAAAGAAAGAACTAGCATAGCAAGTGACAATAAATGTGGCAACAAATTTGAAGTTTATGTTTGGTAGTACTTCAGTTTTAAAGATTAATTATATTGAAAAGTAATAGTGTCCATAAAGATTTCAGAGCCAAACCCGGATGGCCCTTATTCCCTAAATTGTTCATTGAGCTGCACATTTCAACACAATCATGCATTTTATTTTGATTCCCATTCGGCCTTTCTACTCATAAATCAATGAGCTTGGTTTGCACTGAGAATCGGAAAATGATTTACTCCTGTAAAGAGATAATAGTAACACTGTTCTTCGGGAGTGAATTAAAGTCTATCAGAAGCGCTTGGCAACAAAACCCTGGTCAGATGACAGGGAAGGAATAATGACTTCAGTGTGCTTCAACTCCTCGTGCCCTCATTTCCAGCCAGCGGCTCTTCATGGAAAACCTTGTTGCACGCCATAGCCTTAAACCCTTATGAACATGGGCATTCAATATATAAGGCTGGCTTAAGCCCAGCTGTTCCTTCCACAACAGCATTTTTGTATTATTACATAAATCCTATAGCATTGTGTATGCCCCCAGTTCTCCTGCAGAAGGGTGTTCAGTGTAGCTGGGTAAATTTAGGAAACATAATACAGAGTCTAAAACAGAGCAGGGTGTACTTTACGGGGGTCCCTGAGCCTGACTTGAAATCTTTCATTTGTATATATGTATGTATCTGAAACTGTGCACATTTTAAAGATGATATCATTTTTTTTCTTAGGTGGTGTATCAGACTTCTCTGGGGAAAAGCCGAACCTTTGGTAAACATGGTTGTACGATGGTACAACGCAGGTAAAGACATAGTATGCCTTTACCACACATTTTTTACCATGCATGTTTTTACCACGAACATGCTTTTACAATGCATGCCATTACCACGCATTGTTTTTATTTATAAAAACAATGTATTTGTGGGGGGAGACCCCCCCACACTCCCAACTTACCTTAAATCCGTGGTAAAAGCATGCGTTGTAAAGGCATGCACGTGGTAAAAATATGTGTGGTAAAAAATGCGTGGTAAAGGCACAATTAGGTAAAAACCTCGTTGTAAAGGCTGTTTCCCGTAAACATGAGTATCTTAATGACTCTACTGAAGTCGAAGAAGGCTGAGTACGATCTTATAAAATGACTCTATGAATCAGTAGAATGCATCTAGCGAGGGCTGGATTTTGACCTACAGTGATCGGGAAGTCATTCCTCACTCAACTGTGTCCATTTCCAACAACTTTAAGCCCCAGGCACTGGAAGATGCTAAATTAACTTTAGCTTCATTTCCCATCAGTCCATGGCCCCCTTACCTTGTAAGGACTATACTGCTGCCCAATGTTTTGTATATGCACCAGATGTACAGATTCTTATAAAGAGATATTGAAGAACTAGTCATAAAATGGGCCAAACTCATAAGTCAGGCTATCTATGGTACTATCATGTTTAGCAAAGTCCAATTGAAGTACGTGCCCACAACCAAATTGGAACAAGAAAATGAAGCAGGGGCTGCAATTCAATTTTTGTAGTCATGCCTGCGAAAGTCGGGAGCCAAATACAGAAGGTCAATCAAATCTTAACCACCTAAGAGGTTATACAAATAATGTATCCATAAACAGCCTAAATAGAATTAGATCGCCTAGCAAAACACGCTGGTGGCTTCCGAGGCCGTTTTAAATCAAGGGGTGCAGGATACGAGGTTCTGTCCTCTCGAGACTCTTAGGATGATATTGGAAAGGGTCATCAGTTTCAGACCTCCTGCAGGTGAGCGCTACTCACTTGATGAACCACAATGAAATACACGGGGATATATACCAGCTCATAGGTAGTTGTACACAATATGTAGAAAGATAAACACATCTGATAAAATGTATATTAGAGTGACATCATGTTTTGATAATGGAGTCAATTGGGGTCATGCACATTGACACAGCGAGGCACTGTACATTCAAAAGACAGACATCCGCCTTATTTAATTTAAACCCTAAACCGAAGTCGACCCTTCTTTTTCAAATGTACTTGCAACAGAAGACTTCCTGCAAACACTCGCACACTCAGTAAAATCTTTGGGCTTTACCTTGGATCCTACCCTCATCCCATATCTCACCTCAGCCAAGATGCCAAGGCGACAAATTTGTTCCTCTATTCATTCAAAAATATAAAGTATATAATCATTCTCAACCACCCGAATACTGCTATTGAAGCTTTAGTCATCTCGAGGCTAGACGTAGGAAATGATATTTTGTCAGGGGGCCGCACAAGTGTCTCTCTCTCTCTCTCTCCACTCAAGGGGCGCCCAGACACGATCTGCCTGACTTAAAGATGGCGCCCGCCGCTTACAATGCCTATACGCGATTTTGGCGCACTGGGCCTGCCAGGGACTCACTGCGGGTGCTTGAGCCAGGCGGGAGACCTGACTTCGTGGCACAGTTCCGCCTGCCCTTGAGCTCCCTCCTCTATCCACAAGATGGAGCCCAGCATGACCTCAAGATCAGCCCGGTGATCCAGCATGCTGCTTCCCCCACCACCATCCGGCCTTCTACCCCTATGGACATCTCCAACTCGGGGATCCCTCCAGACCCAAGACCACCACCCTTGAGTGCAACACCACCTGAACACCTGGCTGAACGATGGCAAGAATTTCCCACTCTGTAAATATGTAATATATAATTGTCCAAGCCTAATCGCTGTTAAATGTAATCCTGAGTGAATTTGCAATTTGTATATATATAACTCAAACCACTAGCATATGTAGTAGACCTTTGTACTTACTACCATTCCTATGTGATTTTAGAGTTTATCTGTTTGTATCTCTACCTTGAGTGACTTTACAACTTGTACAATTGCAATTTTTTTCTGTTTGTATCTGTTATGTAACTCATGTAATCCAAAGTCCTTATGTAACGCAACTGGTTCTTTTGTAAAGCGCTCTGACATCTTCGGGTAATGTTCGCGCTATATAAAATCGCATTAAATAAAATAAATAAAAATAAGACAATATTACATTCAGAGATTGGGCATGGCACTTGGACAAAAAAATTCTGTCCCTTCACTCCGATTCTACTACATCTCTACACTTGCTTTATATTCCAGTGAGAATTAAATTCAAATTGTGCGACCTCTCTAAAAATGTCTCCCATCTGTAGAATCTGACAAATTTGAGAAACCTCCTCATTCTCTCCATTTTCCCAATTTCAAAACCTCTTTTACACAAAAACATTCCTCTGGAACAGAGGCATCTGCTTGGACCCCTCTGCCCCCTTAGATAAAATCACGAAATTGTGTGTCTGAATTGACTTTGCTGTCTCAGCTGTAGCATTTGACTTAATTGTGCTTGGCTAGTCTGCACCAGGCACGCCCCGTGGTAGGAGTGCCGCTCGGGCGGTGATGTGGGGCGGGGGAGGGGCAGGGTGGGGGGTAGTAAACTACGGATTAAGGCCGAATACAGGTAAGTGAACATTTAAATAAATAAAACGAATTTCGTTGTGAGCGCTGCATCGCCAAATGCGATGCAGTGCGCGCACCTTTGTGTGTCGTCTCGAATGTGTATCAGGATAAAAACAGCGGAGTCGGTGTGGTGTGAGGTATGCTCGGTGTAGAATATTGAATTGAATGTTTTTGAAGCGTGCGTTCCTAGAGACCTTTTTCGGATACTCCAGTGCCTTTTCCCATTCCTTGTCATGAAATGCCCGTCCTACCTCGTCTTCCTATTTCTGTCGCAACACGTTTAAAGGAGTAATGATCAGTTCCCAGATCGCTTTGTAATGCCAAGTAACTAAATGTCTACCCGCCCCCATACGCAGAATTGTGTGTAGTACCGGGTGTGTCGGGGGTTCCCCTTCACTAAGATCCCAGCAGTGTCTACTGCTATCTAAGAGTTGCCTATGCATCAGGAACTGGCCTGGTGGGAGATCATAGCAGTCTACCATTTGGGCATATGTCCTTAGTTGCCCGCCCTCAAACAGGGACTCTACCTCCGTCACCGCATGATCGGTCCAAACCTGGAGGGCGCCAGTGGTATAGTATTTATCCCGTCGGGGAAATCCTTCTAGTGGGAGTAGTGGGGAGTACAGAGGCTTTCCCCTTGACATGCAATGTTTTTATTCTTTTTTATGACCCCCTTTTATAGTATTATGACAAGACTGCAAGACTTTAGTTTACCATGCTGATGATATTCAATTAGTGTTCAAAATTCAAATTACATCTGAGGATTGCTTCATTTCTTCTCCTCTCTAAGCCTAATTCATCAATGGACAAATGATAATTTTCTGACATTAAATCCCAGCAAAACTAAGCTACCGGTAGTAAGTGCTTCAAAACAAGACTCCCAAGGAAAACGCAGCCTCATCAAAAAATGACCCCTCCCGGAACCTGTATGTCACAGTAGATGAAGAAATGTGCATTTCTGCACAAAATTTCAGGTGGTCAGAATGGGGTTCCTTCATTTGAATAACCTGAAAACCTATTTTGCTTTTTGAAACACGTTCAAGCTGATCCAGCTATTGTTTTGGACATATATTCATGCCAACAGCATGCACTTGGGGCATTCCAACTATGGGTTTGCAGAACTGAAAAAATGGCAAAGTGCAGCTGCTTGGGCAGTGTTGAACCTCATGTGGAACTAACATACTAGAACAGCTTTGTAACCTTCCTACTGGCTTCCCGTAGCAAAGAGAATCAAATTTAAGACCCTCCATATGGTCTCAACGTGCTCCATTAGAAAGGCCCTTTGTTCCCAAAGAAATCTTAGTTTTTATTCTACAAAGTGAGATGAACTTGAGGTACCTACACCAGCCACCAGCTACCAGAGGCTCCTAAGGCAAGAATCAACGTGTTGGGGGTAGGGCCTTCTCAGTGCAAGCAGCCGGTTTGTGGAATTCAACGCGTTTAAACCACAGGCTGGCATGATGCCTTCAGACACTGTCTGAGGGCGTTAATATTCACAAATATACATTCTTCTCTAAAGCTAGTTTGAGAGTCGAAGTAGGTGCTTCTCTCTGCCAAGATGACAGTGACGGTGAACGCTGTGTAACACGTATCCTATAAGAAGGGCTTGGGGGAGGGAACTCCGACTCCAACTGACCTCTTTCAGGTAAGTAGGGGTAGATAGTGGGTAGGCAGGTGAAATCTGCACCTTTAGAAAGTGCATGGGTCCTGCTTATATCACCATCCTTGACCGCTATTCCAATTGTTATTTATCTCATTCTATATAAATGTACATCCGCTGGCAGTAGGCCTTTCTTTAAAAGATTGCATAGGTTGTTCTCACGTCATCATCTGGTTGCCTGTCCTCTTGTGACACCCAGCCCTCCGCAGCCACTCTGGCCACGTTTGCACTATGTAGTCTAACACAGTAAGGGAGAAGGTCAAAAGCTAGCACCAGTGAATGCAACAGCACAGGTACCAACTAATCCCTCCATATGAAAACAAACATGACGGCGCATATTTGATGCACAGGCATCACTCTTTCACGTGACCACGAAAGGGCCAAATGTAATGCAGAGCGTTGGTATAGTTCTTAAATGTTTTCATTCAGTGCTCACTAGAAATTAATGATAGCATCTATGCTAAGACAATTACTATTTTGTAGCTTCCACATTGCATTCAAGAGGTTGTATGGCAGAATACTGTATGGGGGTGAGTGTCTGAAAAGTCTCAGCGCCTCCTCCATCATCTCCTTGTGTTTGCTTTGTTCGTCCTAAGTTGGCAGGGTATGCCCAGACGTGGGGCCCTTGCTCACTTTGTCACTGGATTCAAGCTAGCCTGGCTGATGAGGGTTGTTACACTGAAACCGGTCCCAGGATGCTTGTTTCCGGTCCAGGGAAGACGTGTCTTGGCAGTTCAGGCTGGGCAGTTCCTATGAGGAACAGGGTCAAGACTGATTTGCACATGGCTAGGTCTGATCTGTGGTGACGAAGTGAGCTAAAGAACGATGATGGATTCAAACCAGATATGTGACTGGGGGTGAGTGTCTGAAAAGTTTCAGCACTTCGTCCATCATCTCCTTGTGTTTGCTCTGGGATTTGTTTTGTAGACAATATCTATAGGCAATGTTGATATCAGGCGATATTCTGACAATGATTTTCTGGTTACTACACCCTCTTACAGGGCACTTCAACATTCAACACATTCATGCAGTACAGATAAGCCTGCAGTCAGCTATCATGTAGCTTACAACAGCACAAACCACTGAGAATCAACACACACATACTTGCAAAAAAACACATCAGGCAGAACACCTTGCTTACATCCAAAAAAGCACAGACAAGCTGTAAAGCTGGCTATCACTTTGTTCACAAAGGCCCATCCCAAAATGACACAGCACGCATAAGCAACCAATAGAAAAACTGAGAAGAACTACGACCATCCATCAAATATTGGCTCACATATGCTATACCGTTGACTAGCATTGAACCCAACAGCATTGGTTACCAAGAAATGCAACACACATAACTGTCTTCTGGGCGTGTTGCACTGTATAGCACACATACCAGGTGGGAAAATGTTTAAAATTAGTCTAAGCATAGTATTTTGGACTGGAAGTGCATCCTTCCAGTACAAAACCTACACTTGACTTATGGAGACACCCTTGCACTATGGCGCAAAGGTGTCTCCGTGGACACAGCAGCTAATTTATGCACCGGTGCTAGTGAGAGGAGAGGAGAGAACCCTATTTCAGTAAATTTGGCACTCTCCTGCGCTCTCCTTCTCATGTAGCGCAACATTTGTGGCTGCTGCACTGAGCTGTGTGAGAAAGTGGTAAATCTGTCCCCCAGTATGTTATGGTAACCCCAGAACTATGTGGAAAGTCACCAGACGGTGGAAAGCACGAAAAGGTCATTCCAAATGCAAAATGCGTGCAATACAAATGTTAGCACAATAGCTTAACGTAACATAACATAACATTACATGACATAACATAATGTAACATAATGGCCAACCATCTGTAAAAAGAACACATTTACACTGCCCCACAAATAAAACTTTTTGGATTAACATATTTTTTTAAGGGTGATTGAACATATTTTCCAAAGCAAAGACCAGTTGCTTCTGCCAATGACAAATCTAATTGTGGTAAGAACCACAAACCATGTTTAATTTTCTCATTTAAGCATCCAATAATGGTTGACTGATGTCTTCATTGGAAGAGCCATAGAGTCTACAAATGCATATGTTCTCTGTCAAAAGCCTCTATGGCCAAAACAATCTTTATAGTCTTTGAAGTCTTTGAATTTTTCTTGCTGGAATCGCTCTATCATTTTCAACACTGTAGCTAGACTGTGAGTATTTTAATTAATCATCTCCTGTGCTATCAACTCACTGACTACTCGCCAGCCATAGAACCATTCTCAATGCTCCTTATTTATGTATTTGTACTTTTGATAGTATGAACCAGACCTAGTACACAACAAAAAGATGATTGGAAAACTGAAAGTAAAGCCAGCCAACATCAATTGGTACAGAGATCCAAGTGGGATAAGCACCAAGGTAAGTGGTTCCAGAAGCTCAGGGCCTGTCCCAGCCCTGTCGAAGACTGTCTTCGGGGCAACCAGTCACTCTGGCTTAAAGCCATGATGCCACCTTGGATATAGCATTTTTTGTTCGCCAGCCATGACTGACATCCACCAGTTTGTTCCAGCATCCCTCTATTTCCCAACACCTACCAACATTGTCCTTTGGAGAGAGCAGACGTGCGGCTTGCTTCAGTCATCCCTGCATTCTTTTCATGGATGTTCTCAACTATCCATCTACCATCTCTTTGTTTATCCTGTCTCTGGGCGGGATGTGAATCCAAGGAAAGCAGGAGATGGCGGAAGCAAGATGCATGCTCCCACAGGGCATCACTAAGAATGCTGAACAGTCCAAGGGAGGCACCCGGCGGGCACTTTAAACTATGTATTGCGTCCAGGGCCGGACTGGGAAAACAAAGCAACCTTGGCAATTTACTCGGGCCAGCCCCTGGGGAAGCACTGCCTGGTCCCAGGAGGCTGGAAATGCTTGCTTCCTGCTTTTGTTACTAGGGACTTATATTGCATCCCTGCTGCAAAACCGTCCCTATGCTGGTCAAGTATGCATATAAAAAGTTTGTACAGCCTTAAACCTTTTTGGTGTCAATTGCTCAATGAAGGCTGTCTTCGCTTCATTACTAGGTCGATTGGGTATTCCCTTGCAGTTTGCAGTGCTGATTTTAATGAGGATCCGGGCTCTAACTTACACTCACTAAGAGATCACAAACCAAAAAAATCAAACAGGGGTAATGGTTCATCAGCTTCACCATTAATCTATAACATATCATCACTTATTCTCACTCAACATTATCAGTGTTTACTTCAGTACCCAAACCACTCTTGGACATGCTGTGATTTTTACCCAGCTTTAAATAGTGGCCTTTTAAACCACATCTTCTACACAGACTCATCAAAGTGAGACATCTTTACATATTTCCATGTGACCTGGAAAATCGCACCAGAAGCACTCATTAATTTCTGTCCCTCCTAATTTATCTCTACAAATATCTGTGGTGTATCCATCCTTCTCTGTCATATGATTTCCTTTCGTTGGCCAGGCTCCACTGTGTTTTCAATCTTTTATAGCTACCCACATCACAATGTCTCTATTTAATATCAATCATTCTGCATTTACTCAACATTTCCACCCCTTGCAGTAAATCTTATTGCCTTTCTGATAGGTTCATTCTTCTCATCCCACAACTTTTCCTGAATTTTGGGTTTGGACATATGTGACATTAGATGATGTCCTATTTATTTATCTTCAATTCCTATGACATTTCATTGAAGCAAAAACTCAGGCAAAGTAGCTGCAGAATTATTGACCCTTTCATTTTCCCCATGATCACTTGAGAAAAAGCACTGGCAAAGACAACTGGTCTCCCCTTTTAGCTTTGCCAACAGGGCCGGACTGGCTGTAGCAGGCATCAGGTGTTTGCCCGGGAGGCTGGAAGGGTGGGGGCCGGTTGTGCAGCAATGCTGCAATATCGACCCCAGTAAAAAAAGCAGCAGTGCTGGGGGCCAGTTTTGTTTAGCAGTAGTGCTTCATGCTGCCACCCCACCCACCTCCCCGGGGGTGGAGGCCGGTCTGACAAAATTGCCAGGGCTGCTTTGGGTTCCTAGACCAGGCCTGTTTGCCAATGATTTTTTTGGATGCTGTTCAGCAGCAGCAAAACTATAAACAAAAATAGTTACTGCCAGTGCGTAACAGCTACAGCATAGAAAACAAGCATTGGCATAGCCAATAGGTCTCGCCTTTGGGGCCTTATAAGTGTTTAGCCAGAGCTATTGACTTTGCCAATGTCTTCAAGCTGTGCTGTAGAGAAGTGTGGCTGCTGTGCGGCATGCTGAAAAGTTGTAATAAAAAAGTGTCAGAAGCATTTTTGTTACTTTATATATGACCAAGAAGACATTATGTAAAACTGAACGACCATATTAAAAAAAGTATTTACAATAAAAAATTTCCTCAGTTTTCTTTTGTTCTTGCAATGCTGGCAACTTGTTTCTGCCTATTGCAATGGTTGTTTGTTAAAGCTTTTTTTTGAGGGTGCATAAACAATCGGAGGGTGAAGGTTGGGAACTAGTACCTGTATTATAACACTAGCAGCGGCCAGACGCTAGGGGAGAATCAACAGATGCCAGATTCCGAGAGCAGGCTGAGGTGGTGCTGAGGTGGTAGTGGTGGTGGTGGTGACTGTTGCGGAGACGATGCTGAGGTGATGCTGAATGATACTCAGGTGTTGCTGAGTGATACTGCTGTGGTGCTGACTGATGCTGTGGTGGTGCTGAGTGATGCTGTGGTGGTGCTGAGTGATATTGTCTTGGCGCTGAGTGATGCTGTGGTGGTGCTGAGTGATATTGTCTTGGCGCTGAGTGATGCTGTGGCGGCGCTGAGTGATGCTGTGGTGGCGCTGAGTGATGCTGTGGTGGCCCTGAGTGATGCTGTGGTGGTGGTGAGCGATGCTGTGGCGGTGCTGAGCGATGCAGTGGCGGTGCTGAGCGATGCTGTGGCGGCACTGAGCGATGCTGTGGTGGCGCTGAGCGATGCTGTGGTGGCGCTGAGCGATGCTGTGGTGGCGCTGAGCGATGCTGTGGTGGCGCTGAGCGATGCTGTGGTGGCGCTGAGCGATGCAGTGGTGGCGCTGAGCGATGCTGTGGTGGCGCTGAGCGATGCTGTGGTGGCGCTGAGCGATGCTGTGGTGGCGCTGAGCGATGCTGTGGTGGCACTGAGTGATGCTGTGGTGGCGCTGAGTGATGCTGTTGTGGCGCTGAGTGATGCTGTGGTTGCGTTGAGTGATGCTGTGATGGCGTTGAGTGATGCTGTGATGGCGTTGAGAGATGTTGTGTTGGTGCTGAGTGATGCTGTGCTGGCTCTGATTGATGCTGTGCTGGCTCTGATTGATGCTGTGGTTGCGCTGAGTGATGCTGTGGTGTTGCCGAGTGAGAGATAGAGTGAAGATATAATGCCCAATTGGAGAGGGTGGTGAGAGAGAAAGAGAGAGAAAGGGTGTACATAGAATAAAGAGTGGAGCGGGATAGAGAGAGAGAAAGAAGGGGAGAGAGAGTGAATGAAGGAGTTTGAAAGAGAAACAGATAAAGGGGTGAGAGAGAATGAAAGGCTAAAAAAGATAGAGAGGGGAGAGTTAATTAAGTAGAGAGAGAATTAGAGAGGGGAGAGAGAGAGAAGGAGAGAGACAATAAGAGTGGGGGTGTGGAGTTTAAATAGAGTGAAGAAGTGACGCGGAAAAAGTAACCTTAAATATAGCTTTGTGCTTTGCGCGAATAAATATTTAAAAAAAAAACAGTGAGAGACAAAAATACTGGTAATTAGGCTGTGACTCCCAATATAAAACAAATAGCGATATAAGGTGAAATCAACCCACCGAAGCAATATTTCTAACTAGACAAAAAAAAGCTTTCATTTCAATGCTAATCGCTGTTGTTTTTCATGTGACTGTAGTCCAGGGCCCTGAGTTGGTAATGCGATTGAAACATCAGAGTCCAGAGAGTTAATGAGCCATGACGAGGAAATGAGGAAGAGATAGGAAACCCAGATGCCAGCTGCGCGTGCACGCCATCGTGAACTCAAGCTGGTCGCCAGCCGAAAGCCAGTGTTTGCACTTCCAAAACCCGCTTACTAAAACTCTCGGCCAGACCAGCGCAAGCGCTGGTGCAGGCCGAGACCTAAAAAGCACTAGGGCAATGAGGTATTTGTGCCCATGCATCATCCCGCATGCGTTCTTATGCATCATGATGCTATGGTGGTCCGGACACAATGACATATGTCCTGCATATTGACACCAGAATGTCGATGGGACACAATATTGAGGACAATATATATAAAAGAAATCTATAGGTAAGTCAGTCTAGATTTTCTATACCTAACTTCACACATCTGTACTTCCACTATATATATATCTTCAAGGTACACAAATGTGGAGCAAGGAATAGTAAATGTGCACTTACCTTTTGATATTTGTACCTACATATTCTGTCCTCTATATTCTTGTATCACGATATTCTGTAGTACTTTCATGCATGCACATATATGCCTCATGATGCTGCAGCGGCTAATTACTACCTTTTCATTTACTGGTCCAAGATGTTGGGCAGTAAATGAAAAAATATATAAAATGTTTTCTAAACTAAATAATTTAGAAAGGAGTGGTCCGACAGTAAATTCTGACTGCTGGGCTCTCCAAACAAGATGTTTTTTTGTTTTGTTTTTATGAACATGAAGGTGGGGATAGGAGAACCATAGTGCAGCAAGAAGGGAACGGGGATGAACAAGTGAACATCATAGAGCGCTGGAACAACATGGTGCATGGAGGGGTGAGGGGACAATCGGGGAGCTAGGTGCTGAGGGATAAATAAGTCGAGCAGGGAGGTGAGTGATGGGGTCAGCAATGGAGGGAGTGACAAGCTACAGGTTGATTTTAAGTCGTGTTAATGCTACAAAAAATTCAATAAAACACATTTAAAAGAAGCTACATGGAGAGCACAAGGGATGTATGGAGGGATGCATATTTGTAGGTGTTGCCCATTGCATCTTTTTGCTGTCTGTTGTTAAAGTCCCATTGTAGACAATATCAATGCTTACAGTCAAATTTAGATGAGCCCATTGCTTACAATTGATTGGCTTTTTGTCATTCTCATTTGCTTGTTTTTAACTCCAATGTTTTCCTTCCTCTTCCTGCTTCCCTCCTCTGGAGCATAGCTTCTTAACCATACTTTTGTTTGGACGACTTGTACCCTTCCACTGCTTACATTCAGGGAACTATATTTTTCTTTTTCTTTCAGCAGTCCGTGGAAGTGCAGGTATTTTCTTCCTCTGCCCCTCCTATGCTGTTACCACTTTCAAATCCCCACCCCCTTGTGTTCTCCCAGTTGCCCCACCTCAGCCTCTCTCTGCATGTCCATTTGCTTTTTTAATTTTATTTTCAATTTTCCCCCCACGTACCTCCATTGCTCCTTCAGTTCCTGTTGCTCTTCGAGCTTTGTCTTTTGCCTGACATGGCTCACCCAAGCCTATGCTGTTCTCCGCTAATCTTTTTTGCTTTCTTTTAAAAAAACATATTTTCCTGTCTGCTTCAAGTTGCTACCAGGCTACTCCTTTTTAGGTCGAGCCTAGCAGCGCATGTGCTGCTCTGCAAGGCATTCTGTATCTACTCTGGGGGCTTAGGCCACGCCCACCACTTTCCATTTGTTCCCTCCTGTGCCTGTCAAAATTGCATACTTTTCATGGGTGAAACGTTGCTCATTGTCCCACCTTTGGGTGTGTTTTGACTTTCGTGGCGACTGCCCCTGTTACATGTCCCCTTACTCTTGACTTTATTTATTGTTTCTTTGCCACACTCTTTCTTTTATTGAATGGTGCAGCGCAGTTTCTTGCTTGCTCGCGGCCAGTTGCGTTCCTGTTGCAAGCCAACTTTCTATTTTTTTTTTTTTGCATGCCACGATTAATCTTTAACAATGGCGGCCACACGCCTTTTTGTTCTGTGCTGTTCGCCCACATCTTTTTAAAATCCTGCGAGCAGCGGCGAGGGAGGCTGGAGGATATTGCGGGAGGTCCCTCTCTTGGTTGCCAGTGTCCGAACTGCTCACTGGGCCTGCTCCCTCTGCACAGCCACAGGGCTCCTGTAATTGCTTGCACTGTCTGCTGCCTCCTGGGGCTGTTCTCTCCCAGTCACAGTGCAAAGAGCAGAGGAGGTGCAGGTAGCAGCCCCTTAAAGGCGCAGGAGGAGCTGAAGCAGCAACAGCAACACACACGGGCTATGTACTGTAAATACCATGCACTTGTAGCATCTTTCTTGTAGCATTAACAATGTGATGTGCCTGTTAGCACTGGTCCCATCGAACTGACGTCACTGTGCTTATTAAACTGGCTATATATCACAGTGCCTGTAAGACAAGTTCTCTGTTGTTGGCACTGCTCCTATTAGCATATAGGCTGCTGAGCTCTCCCACCTGGAAATGCCTCTCCCACTGGGAATGTGGCTTCTGAGCTGGCTCCTTGCCCCAGGGGCTCCCTGCAGAGGCAACTGAACCGCGGCCTCCCCTCCGCTGTACAATATGGTGATCTCTGGTGGTGGCACGGTCGGTGGTGCTTTAGAGTGCGCTCTGGGTGAGTAAGATGCCCCCCATATAACAATGCGATGGTCTCCACACAACCCCTGCTTACAAACAAACCCTGCCTTCCAAAAAGATAGGCAACTTTGAATTGTAGAACTTGCATAGTACGTCATGTCCACGAGGAGGCTGCTAAGCGCTCCGATGCACATCTGCTCTTGAGAGCTCAATTTGACCTCCCCTCCCCTATTGAATGTGGTGATCTATGGTGGTGGCCTGGTCGGTGGTGCCTTGGGGTGCGCTCAAAGTGAATAAGTTGCCCCCCCATATCACAATGCTATGTACTCAGCACAACCCCTGCTTACGAACAACGCGCTTTTGTGCCAGACTTGCTATTCTTTATCTGTCTTTGTTAACTGCTCCCCCACCATTACAAAACAACTATGTATTTCTTTATTGGCACGAACAGCGGAGCATGTATTGCCAAAGCTTTGTTTACAAAGACCTCTTTGAATTTGAGACATCATTTCTCCTTTATCTACTCAAGTGTGAATCAAGAGACTGCTGTGTGATCCATATATTATGTAGAGCGTTGCTGGCTGGACAAAACCATGCCTTCCAAAAGGACTGGCAACATTGAATTGTCGAACTTGCATAGTACATCATTTCCATGTGGAGGCTGCTAAGCGCTCTGATGCACATCTGCTCTTGGGCGCTCTCTTTGGGGTGCATCTTTGATAGGGTGTTGGTTGTAGGTAGATGTATTGTGGGGTAAGTAAATATGCGCATACAGTGAAGTGGTACCTGTGCATAAGGTATTGTAGGAAAAATGTGAGGATAGTTCCATATCTCAGTCTTCCGAACTTAGAATGAGCTTCTGTAAGACTTTTGAAGGAAGAGATCATTGAGAATTGAGCGAGCCTACAGCAAAATGATATATGTCGGAAGACATAGCCTGACGTTTGAACCCACTGTCTTTGAAACACAGAAAATGTGACAAGATAAATACTGAATTTAAAGGCATCTTTATTGCTTCAACATTCACAACCCACCAAAAATTGGCTTGCGATCCAGCCAAAGTTTGGGAAATACTGTCCTAGACTCTGTAGGCTGTACGGTGCCACATTCTAGACCACACACTCCAGTATCACTGACTCTGCATCCAGGCTGATGCCCCTTTGCCCCTGTCTCTATTGCTTTGAGGGGCTCAGGATAGCTCATTCGATACGAGGATAATGTGCTGCATGGCTAAACACTTATAAGGTCCCAGAAGCGAGACCTATTGGCTATGCCAATGCTTCTTCTTTGATATGCTTTTGTATGTATTTTTTTTATTTACCTCTCCAAAATTGACATCCGCCATCTTGGAATGGTAAAGTAATATTTAAAAAGTGTAAATAAGTGGCCACCATGTTTTGACTCATAAGGGTGCATGCATGGGGGCGTATGCACACGTCTAGGTCATCACACTGCACAGCTTTTATTTTGGTTCAATAGTGCTTTTACCTATTAGCAAACTCACATTTTTTTTCTCTTCTTTTTGCTGATGAGGATCACCATCGACAAAACGTTTTGCCCAAAATTTTCAGTAATTCCATTGCACGGCCTATTGTTTTCCTTTGGTTAGGCAATACTTGTTTAGTCTCGTTGCTTTTTAACTCCCTGATGGTTTTTTATTGCTCTGTTGTTTTATTATTGTACTGTTTTATTGCTGCCAAATTGTTTTTTTATTATACCTTTACTGCCCTCAAACTGTATTATATTCTAGGTTGACAGCACAGTTCTCACCAGACAATTATGTGATACTCACTAGAGGTGGGACTTTGCTCTACCCACATGTTAGGAGCCAGGAGTTCATGTTTTGATTGGGCAGAATTTGTGTGCATCCACAAAAGGGAAGCAGCGTTCACATCGCATGCGGTACAACGCATGCGATTACAATGCGGTCGTTACAAAGACCGCATTATTACAACGCTAACCATTACAACGCAAGTCGTTTCTACGACTTGCTGAAGGGGTCGCTCTAAACTAAGGAATAGTACAATTTACTATTCCAACACCTTCCCTACTTTTGCGCAGGCTGGAGTTGGAATAGTAAATTATACTATTCCTAAGTCCAGCGCGCCCCCTACAACAAGTCGTAGAAACAACTTGCGATGTAATGGTATGCGTTGTAACAACGCGTGGTTGTAACAACCGCGTTGTAATCGCATGCGTTGTACCGCATGCGATGTAACATTGCATGTTCTCCACAAAAACGTGCTTGCCCTCCAAACAGCTGTTTGTTTATTTATCAGCTGCCTGAGCTTGAACTTTCAGGGGCACACATATGACATTGTAATGCTATTAAACTGTTGTAGATAACCAGATAATTTGTGTCGGTTTTCTCTGGCAGCAGCACAGATGGGAGGAGGGCAGTGATTAGCCTACATGGATTTTTAGGTCTGGTTTGATTGTGCAACTGTCACCTGACCTTTTAACCTACACCAATTATTCTACAGTTCTTTGCTTCCTCAGAATTACGTATCCATTCCCATCCTATATACTTGTAATGCTTCACATTACCATACAACTTTCCTTTACAACCAGAGCTATTGGCATTGCCAGTGCATGTTTGTCCTGTTGCTCTTTTGCTGTCTCGTTTTCTCGCTGTTACTTTACTGTTCTCTGGCTTTTTTGGTCTCTTATTTTCCCGCTTATAATAATGCACAGCATCACTTCATGGCACACAGTCACCCGAAAAGCTACGCTTAAGCAACTTCCGGGTAAACATGGCAGCGTGCAAGGGGACTTCCGCTCCCAGCAGTAGCAAAGCAAGCTAGGAAAATAGGCCTTCATCTGCTTACTGCACAGTGAAAAAGAGCTTTAATTGGAGTGCAGTGGGACCATCAGACCCCTGGACCTGGTGCAACTGCACCTGCTGCACGACTGAGAAAGGCGTGGGAAGAAATTGTACCACTGATAGCTATTCCCCTGACTCCCAGTATAAACCCCTGAAAAGACATACGCAAAAGCACACCTGCAGAACAATGAAGACATAATAATTGCATGCCAAGTAGAAGAAGACAGAGGTTTACCACATTAGTTTCGAGAAGGAAAATCACATAATTGTAATGTTAAATTAACACAGGCAAAGCATGATTGTCGCCTTTTTTTCTTTAAAAACATTTAATGCCAATAGGAGCTGAGCGAAGTAGAGCATGGAAGAAACTCTATAAAACATGTCCATTCCTGCACAAACTTTTTAATTATGAAAGCAAAAAAAAGAATAAAAATGCATTTTTCAAATAGAACTAAAAGGGTATGTGTGGAAGCTTCTGGACTTTTTAAGGAAGTAAACATATAGTGAAAAAGAAAATAAATCTCTTCTTAATGAATGTATGTTTGTAGGTGAGGTAAAGAAGCAGACATGCTCCTGAAAATTAGATAGTTGTCTGATTGGGACCGATTCCTAAGAATAGGCCTCAAAGTTAAAAGAAAAAAGAACCTCCACACAAATGGAGCTGGAGTAAGTTGAACAGCAGTGCCTGGAGCCATGTGATGAATGTCACACCATGAAATACTGTAGGATAAGACTGCCACCTGGGGGCAGAGACACAAAAGGACAGTCAGATGTGAATGAGCATTGTTGCCATCAAATTTCTGTTAAAACGTTCAAAATGCCTGCGCTGTTGGTAAGGAATGGGGTTCTGTAGAGGAGGTCTTACTCTTGGGTGGGTTATGACGTTGAGAAGAACTCACTGGCCAATAGAGTGCGATAAATGAAAACGCACTATGACCCGGTTACAAGGCGAGTAAATAAGATTCCTATGGCTGGAGTTATAATTCCAATTATAATTTATCTCCCCACGTGTTTTTACTCCTATTAGGAGTTAAACCTCACCTCATGGAATGGGGAATAACCGATTTACCGGGCGTAAAACCACGGGATTCCAAAGTCCGTGGGGTTTAACGCTTCAAGGCGGTAAAAGGGAGCAGCAGCGCTTCTGTGCGGGCCAGGGGTGGAGAGGAGAGTTGGAAGAGTATGGAAGTGGAAAACTAGTTCTGGCAGGAGGGAGCACTGAATGTTCAACCTTACTTTGCTGGAGGGAAAAAAATCGAGCTGGAGTGAGGGACGAGGCTGGCTGTTGTTGCAGACAAAGCTTTTACCAGCCGGAAGTACCAGTGGGTAAAATCGTGTTTGAGTGTTTCTGCAGCTGGAATAAATGTGTGTGGGAACACCGGACCAGTCATGATAAGGCAGACCAGTATCCCACCCAGGCATACCTTTCCGCCTGACTCATGATAAGGCCCGGGTCTTGTTTAAAGGCTGCTTTAAAGTGACATAACTAATCTTAAATAAACAATGCTGCTCCTGGCTTCATTGCCTTACAAAACTACCTCATACATCATAATAGTTTATGATACCTCTTATCCCGCCATCGTCCCTCAAATACATACTTACTGGGCCCTCTTGGGACCAACCTTCATTCCTTAAATACTGATCATCCTCTATCCTGGTCTTAACAGTCCTCTTCTTCCTAAAGCTAGGATTCTGACCTTGCACTCAGAGGACATACATGTCCTATGCCTTCCCCGGGATCTAAGAGTTTGCCCTTTGATTCTCTGGACCTACTGATTGTCACTTTCTGTTCTACTGGTTATGCTCTACCAACCTAGACTTACAGGTTTTCATAACTACCCCAGACTTTCTGATCCTTAGAACCTACAGGCTCACCGTGCTTCCACCCCATAATTTAATCCCTTGTTACAAGTTGCAAGTTATTTGATGCCGGGATAACTGGGAGCCCGAAATCTCGGATTAAGGCCAGCATCCATTCACCAAATAATAAATATTACAAGTTATTGGGAATTTTTTGTTACAAGTTATTGAAATGGGAAATAGCATGGGCCTAGTATTATTGTTCTCCTAAACTTTGTTTACCTCCTTTCCTGTCGCCCCTATAGTGGACCTGACAGTCTTCCTCCTCTTCGAGGGCCTACTGATCCAAAGTTCAATTTTCTATCTATCTACTATACTTTCGACTCTTCCTAGACTTAGCAGTAGAAGCTTCAACTCCCAGACCTACTGGACTGTCTCCTCGTCCTGTATCTACTTTCGATTTCCTCTCCTGACCTTCCCACAGGCCATTCTGTAACTGCCGGCTGATGGAGCAAGGTAACTGAGAAAATTTTGAACCCCCTAATATTAATATTAATTATTAACATCATTAATTGATTTGAAAATTAATCAACATTTTACGATTTCTTATAAAACATTTGCAATTTATGTGCAAACTAACCTACTTACAATTGTAAAAATGGAATAATAGTAACATAATGGTTTGCGTACTAATTAGAGTGATTTTGCATGATTTGTGCTATGTAGTGAATGGTATTGTGGCAAAAGAATGCGGATGGTATGTAAACCTTAGCTTTATATGTCGCTTTTGCTAGGTAACACCTAATTGGGGTACGTAGAATGACGGGTGGGAAACGAAAAGGCTTATTTTCTTTATTCTTAACTATTATTGTGTTTGTTTTCATAATAGTTCGCTCGGGCCTGCTAGGCCGCGCTGTAAAAATGGCTGCCGAGGCAGATGAGCTTAATGCGCAAGTGCAAAATGGCTTCCAAGCGGAAGTAAAGCTGTAGAAATATACCACGTGGTTGCTTATATAGCCCAGAATGAAAAAGGGATCAAGGTCAACATGACCTATCATCAAAACGTGTGCCAAGAGGGACTCAGCAAGAATGTGTGAGAACTAGAAATGCAGCTGTGAATTAACAATGAACTGTTTAAAATAAAGCTACAAAAGAAGATACATAAGAAGAGCTGTCAATCGGATTGGTAATGTCCTGAAACCGTGCGAAAGGACAAAATTATAAACATTTTCTGGAACTGGTTTGAGCAAGGAGGGCAATGAGGAGATGCTTGCCACCCCTCCAATGGACCAATTAGCGTGAATCTCGCCCCCAAAGATTGAAACATTTCTGTTTAGTAAGCTAGTAATAGGGTATAAGAGGACCTACACTTAAGTAGGAGGAGCACTTTTTCATACATAATTTTTGAGCACAGGACGCTGACGCTGGAGAGCTGCTGCTATTTTCCTTAGGCCATTATTTTTTTAATATAATTAATCTTTTACTTTAAAATCTGACTGGGAAGGAACGAGAACTTTGCGGGAAACCTGTATAGGTGGCCCGACGAGGAGGCCTGTTTTAGCAGGACAGACAGTCAGTTTTGGGAGTTCTATGCTGTGATCTGCAATTTAACTGCTGTGACGAACTTTATTTTTCATCCAAAAGGGTATGCATTGCATTCTTTAAGTTTATTCCTTATAATGATATTAAATGTATTGAACTGATTAATAAAACTGAATTTTATTCATGCCTTTTAAAATTAGATAAACATTATTATAATTAAAATTACGAGTCTGTGGTTCTTTAGCTCAATAATAAATGCAAATGTTTTAATAGGATTAAAGTGATTGAGCTGGTCTTAATCACGATCAACTTATTCTCACTAGTTGGTCCATCGACCAAAGTGCGGAATACCTTGATGTCTTAGAAACCGACAGGATTAAAACTACTTATGTATGATGTTTGAGAAATTATCTTGTCGACTTTAAAAAGGTATCCCGTTTTCTTCCAGCAGTCATTAATTTCTTCTCCTAGGTGAAGGTGGATGGGATCCAGGGAATATTTGAGTGAGTGAACGTTTTATGCGGTGTTATGGGCCCCACCGTCATATTGGTATAATTGTTAAAAGAGTGGTTTTCAACCTGGATGTCATGTCCAAAGGAAAAGAAATTATATTAGTCGCGCTGGATCACGGCCCTCCAGAGTCTACGGGCTCTCAGAGCTCTCAGACCCCAGGCTGACCTGTTCACTCTGTGATCAAGGCCTAGCCACACTTCTCCAAGCCACATTATACTCCACACCAGGGACACAAGGGGCCATAATACAAAAAGTGCCCCGGGGGCGCAATGGGTATTTGCACTAGTTTTCGGCGTCCAATGGGGCACAGTAGTATTAAAGAAGACGCAGACCCTTGTGTGCCCTCTTCTGTAATATAGATAGCACCAGTGTGCACAGAGCTCCGGCGCTATGTTTCAGGGGGCATTCCCTCATTAGTGGGGGCATGCTAATGAGGGAAACACTTTGACTCTGCACCCGCACCCTATTATGGACACAGGTGTATAAGCAGAGTGCATAACCCTCAGTGTGACACCTGTAAGGTGAGGAAAGGGTTCCATTGACCACCCACCCCCAGAAATCCCCCTTCAGTCAGGTGCAGTCACTCACTACACCTATCTACATGCTGATCTTTGTCCCCTTTTTAAAGTGAAGAGGTGTTACAGAGAAAGACAAAGCGGCTGATTCAAACAGCCACTCTGCATTTCACTAGTGTAAACCACTGCCCTTGGGCAGCCAAAGTTCGGGGCTGCTCTGTGGGTAGGGCATTACTTGTAATAGGGTACACTGTCCGGTTTACAGGCTTGCCATGGGCCAAACATGGACACTGAACCCATGACATAATACAGGCCCTGGTCCTTTCAAAGAAGAATTGCTTATGTGCATTCACGTGCCGTTTGTGGACTCTCTAATTACTTAATTTTACTTAATTGTATGCAGTGACATCAGTTGTCCCCAACGCTTACATCCTTATTCATAGCAGTGAATGAGGGTCCTCTGTTTGCTGCGTGTTTTCATGCCCATTATAATTTGCGAATGATGCTGTATCGCAATTTACTTGCTATTGCATTGACACCCTTCCCATCCTCTGAGCACCAGAAATTGTTGCCTATATTCACCTGACAATCAATACGCCCATCCTCAATGTCTTTCTAACTGTCTCTTCCTATCTTTCTTCATTTTATCCCTTCTTGGATCTAGACTACTCTCTTTCGTTGCTGCTGTTATCCTTAGAGAAAGTGTCCTATATTCCTTCCTCTGTAATCACAGTAATATCATATCATCTAGCCTGTAAATAGGTGCCATACAGGTAGTGGTTTCCATCTTCATTTTTTAAACCACTCTCTGTTCATGCCTGCCCCTTTCCTTTTACCTCTCTCATCTTTTCTAGAGTGTATGAATGTACTCTTCAGGTCATCCCTTTAGATGATTTGCTCCAGTAGCAAACAGCCTCACAAGCAGATGCACACCCCATTAGATCTCCACTAACATTTACACTACAGTGAACCTTTTGCCACAACATGCCACTCCTTTCTTGAGGACCCCTATTTCCATCATACTCCATCCCCTTGTAATCCTTCAGGGTATCACCTCCCCAACGCTACTAGCATCAAATTCTCCCTGTTAACTTGTCCCTATAATCACTGGTGACAGGCATTATCACTGAGCAGATATAGGGCCTGATTTAGAATTTGGCGGATCAGTTACTCCATCACAAACATGATGTATATCCTGCCCTCCTTATTGCAATCCTGTTGCACTCGTAATAAGCAGGATGGGACCTCCATCACATTTGTGATGGATAACCCGTTCGCCAAACATCAAATCAGGCCCATAGGAGATTCTCAAGGACTGGACACTGTAAATCTCTATCAAGCCTACTTCTTGATTACGTGCAGAAAGAAAAACTCCTTGAAGTAGCCAAGGTGCCACCTCATGTAGTAAACATGTGAAAGGTGTATATGTCTCATTAAGTGGGTCCCAGTTGGGAGGAAAAAGCCTCAAAGGGCAGAAAAAAAACATCCTTGTCAATCTTGGTCTTTATTGATTGAAGATGAACTATCCTGAACGAGGGTTGGGAACACCCAGCATAGGTCTCCCAGAACATGAAACACAGGTAGGAATCCAGCTACAAGGCAAAGCAAAAATCAAGGAAAGATAGTAGCAAATGGGCCACGAACATGATCAAAAGTAAGCAGCAATTGTGTTGTGATGCATCTGTTTTCACTCTCTTTTATATATAGGGTCTAATAATGAGTTGCTCATTATATTTTGACCCGTGTGTAAACCCTTGTTCATGCACAGGTTGAAATTACGACTTAACAGGTATTTAACGCATCCGATAATTATCAGATGGGCAAAATACATCAAGCTTCATTAAATTACGTCAGTTCAAACCTGCCAAAATTTAACAGTGAAATGTGTACGGTATTTACCCAACCATGTGGATTTTGGTTAATTAAATCAGCATGTTATTCTCCAGTAACTCACAATAGGGGCTATTTAAATAACGAACCCAGGGTATCGTTATTTACCTGGTACAATAATAGCACCTTTACTTGTCATCACACACATAGTCTAAATGAGAAATAACATTACAGGAAATAGATGATTTCCACTTTGGATTAGGAATTTAAGACAACAATTACTAGAAAAGAACTCATTCTTGGGAAGGGTTTTATACATAAGGCTAGCCACGCCTGCCTCTTCAGAGCAATGGGGTCTATAAGAAGGACCCCCCTCTGCCTGTCTGTCTGTTTGAAAACCCTCAGCACTTGCAAGTTTTCCTTGTGCTTCCTTTTATGGTCTGTGCTATGCACAAGCCAAGTAACACCCATCCGGGCAATTGCAGTCCCAGAAATTCCAACACAATCTATGTGCAAAGGTAAGGACACCTTCTTGTGCTCTGAGCACAGACACTAAAGACATGCTGCCGCAACAAACACTGAGCACGGATACTAGGAACATGCTTACTTCTTATAACTGCTCACCTCTGCTGGCAACAGTAGTCTACTACACCACCATCCTGTCATTGTCTAACCTCCACTCAGGGACTCCTCTTTTCTCATGCCCCTATATTCTAAAATTTCTTCCCACACCATTTTGAAGGTTCTGTATCTGGAGGACCATGTACCTCTTTGATCTGCTGTCCTCACAGCTTCATTGGGGTACATACCAGCTTTCAATACACCCAGATGCCAATTCTACAGAACCTCAGCTATAGTAAATGAGAAATTGGAATATGCATTTGCGTGGATATTGTCCATGTCCAAGACATGTACTAGCCTAAATATCATATTGCGATTCCTACCCTCAATAACAGTTACTCCTAATAAACTTAGGGCCACATGTATCAACCATTTTTGCGATTGCAAACAGGCCGATTCGCAGAATCGGCCCTTTTGCAAACGCAAAAAAGGGTTTTCACATGTATCAAACCCAAATTGCAATTCGGTAACATGTTACCGAATTGTGATTCGGTAACATGTTACCGAATCGCAATTTGGGTTTGCGATTCGGTATTAGGAAGGGGCGTATTTAGGGCGTCCCTTCCTAATACCCTATCACATCGGTATGCATGAATGTTTTGCGACCGAAATGCGGTTGCAAAACATTCACATTTTACTACCTACTAAGTAGGTGGTAACCCATTCGCGAATGGGAAAGGGTCCCCAAGGGACCCCTTCCCCTTTGTGAATGTTTGTAAAAGCATTTTTTACGAGCAGGCAGTGGTCCTATTGTAGTGTAGCTCCTATTTCCCTAATAGGCTCTGCGCATTGGAATAATATATCCTATAGGTTTGACATAGGACTAAGGTGAGTAGGTCCCTATCGAGTATATTAAACTTAATTACTTGTGCCAGCTAGCTCAGAGGCCACTAGAAACTCCTTGACAACAAGAAGGGAGTAGTTTCTGGCAGCCGCAAACATGACCACTGTGTTTCCCTTTAGAATCAGAACGTGTCCCAGAGTCGTGGAAACAATAGATAACTAGTTCACTCAGCTCAATCGTGCATGCTTAGTTTTCTCCAAGTTACACAGAAAGAACAGACGGGCGTTTCAATAAAAGATTTATTGAACAGTCTTGTTTCTGGTGTAAGTAAAATGTGCTGTTACGATCACAAGACAGTATGCGAGATAAATAATGTACAGTGTGAGCAGTAGAAATAAATAATACTGCGAGAGCATTATCTTTTAGTACATATGCTGTTACATAAATAACACAGACTAAAAATGCGAGTACTCATACGATGCGTTTCTAAGCTAGTTCTATCCCA